>JAVTVY010042860.1:0-177816 GCA_036873755.1 Hanleya hanleyi | reverse complement strand
AATCCCTATTGGTCACGGACATCCAGTCCAGTTACAAAAATTCTCATTTCCTATCTACATTGTCAAATTGTAAGCACTAGACATACACGTACATGTATCTCATTGATGAGATAAAATTCGATCAGCCTCAAAATTGGGCTACATACTACGTACATAGTCTAGCCTCACTCGAGCATTGCTTTTGGATAGGGGGAATAAAGTCCTGGTTCCCTATCTGCCCATTGTAAGCTTTTGAAATACATGTAGATGTATGTCATGGGTGGGATGAAATGTGATCTAAATAGTTTATTTTCTAACCCATGAACATTGTAATGATAGTAATCGAGGACTCAGACGAGTTGACCGAAGGTTGACCGAAAGACAAAATTCAGCTGTATCCAATTATAGTTTATTTTATTTTTGCGATTTTTTTCTAAGCGGAGAAGAGTACTTGACTTTAAATATGATGGCTCATAAATTTTGCATGGTCCCAGACTCTGCCGTGGAGTGCTTAACGCAGATCTATGTCAAATCAACAGGGAAGAAAATGAAATGAGATAATTCACCATCTAGACGGGTAGATTGACTAACACGGATTAGAATTTGAAGTTCGATTTCCCTCCCAAAATGATTCTCGGATCTAAATATGTTTTTGTATCTCAACCACGCTTTCATTGTAGCTGGGTTTTTTTAGCCAGGATTAGATGCCCTTACAGATAACGCAACGTATTATTACATTTTCACGGATGCATACTGCTGTCTGTATCGTTCAGTCTACACAATCGCAATTGTTCCTTGTAGGTCTACTGACCGAAAATAATTGGACATTGTATACTGAACTCTGAAAATCTCACTTAAGAGGTATCGTTACCATCCCGTCAGCGAAAGCCACCTGATATATCTTACAATACAAGCGTCTAGTCCGTCATTCAATATTCAGCCGTTGTCCATTAAAGAATTTCCGCGCCCATTATCCAAAGACCTAATTCATATAATGACATTAGCACCAAATTAAAAGGATAAATCATAATATATATAAAACTAGGCTAACTTCCTACAAGACAAAAGCGGTCAACAGTTTTCAATGATGCCAGCAAGACATCATGATGTTCCAAAAATATCAAATCCGTATCGCTGATCAGTATCCTTAAACAATATGATACACGTTGAAAAATCGTTATCTAGAGTATGATGTATCTCAGTCACGCTTTAATTGCGACTGTTCATATGGACATTATGAGGATCAACAAATACATAGGTTCATACGGCGCCTAGACTCGGGTTAAACGGAATTAGACACAAGTTACAAAACGTACCGCCATAGATCTTTCACGCTACGCTCGTATTTTGCTATCAGCATGCGATATGTATGCGATATGTATTCGAGTGAAGGCGCTTGATGATATAGCCCTGTTTTACAAGTTTCTGCAATAATGTTTTGTGACGTTGATTAAAATCGTCACATTTAACGCATTTTAATGCTACTAGGCGAAATAGGTACACGTCATATGTAGGTCCCTCTGGTATACTACTGCCCAGATAGTTTACGATGTCGAAATTGTAATCATCTCTTTTGTCGTAAAGTCGACGGGAAAGGAGGCTCGCTTCATTTATATATATATATATATATATATATGTCCAAATAAGATGTGCCGCTGGGGCCATCTGTAGTTTCCTTCAAATCCAGTGAAGTTGGAGAAATATCATTCACTGCCTCATTTACATAGCGATTATCCACATCCACATATAGCGTTTGGTGAATGAGAAGGAACGGGCTTTGAAATAATCTGAGCGTCTGCACATAGTCGTATTCATAAGAGAACAGATATAGGTCAGCCAAAAGGGGTGCACAATTAGTACCTATTGGTATGCCTAGATGCTGTTGATATATTGTATTGCCAAATTTTACATGGATATTATTAATGAGAAATTCGAGCAACTCTATAAACAAAGAAACATCCCATGAACGATATCCCTTGTTTGTACTAGAGCTAAAGAAGGCTTTATAGCTTCTGACATTAATATATCGGCGATCAGTTTTCTTGAACACTGATACTATTAATGAACTAAGGCGGACAACGAAACCGACATTTTTAAGCAAGTGAAGATTTAATTCAATTGAAAATGAATATTGTGCTCAGTATCTCTCTCCAAACTGTTATCAGTATCTACCATTTCAGCGATCTGACGAAAAAACCTACTCTTTAAATTTGAGGTTTCCTCATAAATTTTAATATGCAATTTTGGCACTCATCCCCATTGTCGAAAATCGATATGGTGAAGGGCTCATTTTCTTTCATAGAAAACGAATTATATGAAAAACAGATTTTATAATACGTTCCTATGTTCAGTGGTATTTCAATATCAGGCTGTTATTAACTAGGCTTTACCATAAAAATTGCTCATGCAATAGGTAACGAACCACCTTAAATATGTTATTTTCCAGATTCTCCTTTTGCACGAATCTCGTGTTATGTAACAAGCGGTTTTGTGAAAATGTCTCTGTTTGTTTCGAGTAATACTTCAACATCAGAGTGTTTTATCAGAGCGATACGGATTTTATATTTTTGGAACATCATGATGTCTTGTCGGCATCATTGAAAACTGTTGACCACTTCTCTCTTGCAGGAAACTAGCCTATGTTTATGTATACTATGATTGTCTTTTTTGAATTTGGTGCTAATACTGTTATATGGATATGGAATAGGACTTTGGATTATGGACGCGGATATTCTTTGATGGACGACGGCTGAATTATGAATGACGGACTAGACGCTTGTATTAATGGTTTTAGCAGCAATCGTTTTGCAACCCATGGTTATCGATACCCCTCAACCCTTTCTGGTATACAAGCAACATATGATGCCATCGTATTCTGTCCTTCCAGAAAAAATATAATAGGTTTACCTCCTCAAATTCGCAGTGGTTAATTCTGTTGCCATTGTCAGTTCATTGGAAAGCCGGCTGGTGACGTAGTAAAACCATGATGATGTCCAAGATGGCAGTCACATAGCTAGCACGTGTGTGTGCTTGTTGCCTGATTCTTTGGGACCATTGACATATTTTTTAGTGACATATGTGTCTGTTTAGATAAAAATATGACAAAATTATTTGTATTACTATTTATTTTGACCCAAACATATCAACATTTTATATAATATAATTGTATTACACTAGCAACTATTGCTGCCGCTATGTTCCTAATGGGTTAGCACGTGTCGCAACATATGTCACCACCATGCATCTGAGGTATATGATGACATATGACAATGTAGGAAATCTGACGCTGGTGATCAGTGTGGAGCAGAGTTCTTGTTGCAAATATTACAACTGTCACTGGTGAACACAATTTGTGGCTTCAATTTTCAGCTCTTTCTCATTGTTTTAAACACGGCGTGCAAAACATTTCCACGGGGGATATAATAGTTTAGGAAACATATATTAAACTTGTGAACTGAGATGCAGTGTTTATAAGTCACAATTATTGTTTTTCGTAATTTATTTTCAAGTAAGTAATATCTAAAAGAAGCCGACATACAAATATGAGGCTAATTGACTAGATATGAGCAGATCTCAAATGCATTCCTGTATCCCACAAGAGGCAACATATGTTGCCGTTTCAAGGAGAGGTGGCGAATGGGTGTATTCGTAAAATGAATATGGGGAGTTTTTAATATCATCTTCAGTGGGCAGGATACTAAATATGATGTTTGCGCAAGAAAGGCTTAACGGGATAATGTATCAATTAAACTAAGTACCCTATAGTTGATATGCTCGCTAGTCAGATATATGAAAGCAATTTGTGGAAACCTTCCAGTCAATTAACAGTTTCTGTCTGCTACACTATACTGCTGAACTAGAGTATATCACTGCCAGCTACAGACAAGACACGTACACTCCGACGAGGACGAAATAGAGAGACCATGATTGGGGTAATCATACTAGAAGTAGTTATGGATATTCTGTACACCATTGTCGTACCGAAACCGTCCAGAATACCAATCTGGGTACAATTGCCCCAATCGTCTAATCGATTTTATCGACCATCCAATTGCACATTCTGTTAAATAATATCTCAGCTGAATCATGAAAGACTATATACAACATAATGATATATTACTGATGAGGGGCAAGATGCTAACGTCGTTGTCTTTTCAAACCTGTCTCATATTCTTTTCATTACCTTTTCTTACTTTAAAGACCACAAGATGTATGTTCGAGACCAGCGACATAATGAATTAAAATCAATTAGGAAAGCAACAGATCACCCACTTTGTGAATGAGGACCGCTGGTAATTTTCACGTTACGTGAAGCCACCGCTTTTGGCAGACCTAGATCTGTTCTCGTATGAATACGCCTAATAAATGCCAAAAGATAATAATTCCAAAGCCCATTCCTTCTCATTCGCCAAATCTCTTAATACTGGATAATCCCTATATTACCGACGTTTTGAAGTATATGTATCCCCGTCACTGTACTTGAAGAAAGCCATAGATAGCCCAGACGGAACATCATATCTGGACCTATAATTTACAAGACTTACCAGGGTTTCTTTCACGTCGATTCTACGCCAAGGGAAACGCTCACAATTTTGACCCAGTTAATTACTCATTTCTGAGTAGCAATATTCCAGAAGAACCTGAATACATATCTCTCGCCTGTTAGCATTTGCTAGATCATGTGCAGACTGTGACGAGTTCTATCAATTCCACAGAATATTATTGCAAAAACAAGGCTATATCACCAAACGCCTCCATTCAAAGTTTCTCCTGCTCTGTGATAAATATCGTACACTTACGGCAAAAGACGATCATAGCGTGCAACAAGATCTCTGGCGCTACGTTTCTTAACTTGTGTCTATTTCCGCTTAACATAAGGACCGTGTAAATATCATGCGTTTTACACCCCATGCTATTCAAATGAATATATCACAATCAAAGTATGACTGAGATACATACTCTGGATAGCGACTTGGAAATTCATTTGGATAAAGAATAATGGTCAGTGATTAGGAGTTTATATAAAGAACATCACATTGTCTTGCTGACATTACTGAAAACATTTGACCTCATTTACCTTGTAGGAAGCCATCTTGTGTTTTATTATTTTTATTTCATACACCTTTGGAATTGGTGCTAAATGTCATACGAAAAAGGTATTCATTTATTGACGCTGAACTGTTTCATAGCCGACGGCTGAATATTGAATGTCGGATCTGTACGAACTGCGAAAAAAGGACATCTGCCAAACAACTGATTAACGTTCAAGATCAACAGTACACAAACAACAGATTAATAAAAGGAATTCTTTTCTAACCCATGACCTGGCATATTATTTCATGTGGTTTACACATAACCTCTTTTAATATTTGTCCTTTTTTTTACAAAGTTCCAGGTTATGTCGTCGGATATTCTTCACCAGGCTTTTTTAGATATCAATTAAATCCTATTTATTGAAAAAGTTCGCCTCATTGGTAGCCACATTGTCTATAAATCAGCTAGTATTATTAATTATTTGTAGATATGTACAGAAGTGTATAGACGAGTTTATCTTGTGAAACCATGGACTTCTTTAATGATAACGTATCTTAGCCATGCGATGACGAGACTGCAGTCGGAATATAATGATGTAGAAAGTCTAGGTTATAATACCGTTTCCGAAAAAAATTAAATCAGCATATGAGAACATATGGCATTGAATTTGAATTTGAATTTGAAGAAATATAGAAAAGATATCTTGATGTTGGCGTAATTTTAAGGCCTTTTGTTAAAGCTTTTCAATGTTCATCTAAAATGTCAGAAATCATGGCCTTCGTAGTTATAGTTGTTTATGTGTGGTAATAGTTCTGTGGATTATTTTCTTCTTCCGAGTATATGATGTCAAAACTTATACCACCAGAAAACGGGAGCCACAACTTTCGCAAACGTCATCGATTGCCTCTCATTGTATTTAGAAGGTAATGACGTTATAGTGGTCCTCACTCATTCATCCGACGTAGCATGACGTCATGTAAAATGATACATTAACTAAAACTTGAATGAAGGAGACCTCTATAACGTCATAACGTTCCACAAGCAAAGAGAGACAAGCGATGCAAGTTTTCAATACGGGATAACTTTAATATTGTTATTAGTACAGTTTAGCAAAATATATTCACCCCAAAATCGTATAACAGTTATATCACATAACACAAGATGTATGTAAGCAACATTTTAGAAAAAACATTAAAAGCTTTACAGTTCACCTGGCGATTCTTTATATGCACTTCTAAATTCGTTTGCAGCAACACCTATCATTTACTATGGAACAAAATGAAAGCGAGATTCCATTATTCTAGTTACCAATTATGGGACCTCTATCAGCACTGATATATATAGAAAACCCAATGATACGCAGCCTTCTCCTCAGTTAAATTCTAATCACCCTTGACATACCAGGGAGAATATTCCGTACACGTTAGCCAGCCGGCTCTGTACTATTATTTCAGATCTTGTTATGCGAGACCAGCGACTTATTGAATTGAAATCAACTTTACGGGATAGATTCTATTATATTATAAAAGCAACCGCTCATCCGCTTTGTGAATCAAGACAGCTGTCCCAGAAAGTTGCAAGTAAATACTTGATTCCTTTGTCACCACATACAACCCTAACAATATCAACGTTTTTCCCATTTTCACCGATATCTTAGGGATGCTGAATAACAGCCCTAGAATGAAAGATATTGACTCGAACCCGACCATTATTAACAGTAAAAGTCAGACTGCAAGTTTAAAAAAGAATTCTGACTCGGGTTCTGTATTAAGATTACAAGCGCCTAATCCGTCATTCATAATTCAGCCGTCGTCCATTAGAGAATATCCGCGTCCATAATCCAAAGACCTATTCCATATTCCATATAACAGTATTAGCACCAAATTCAAAAAGACAATCATAGTATACATAAACATAGGCTTGTTTCCTGCAAAGAGAAGCGGTCAACAGTTTTCAATGATGCCGGCAAGACATCATGATGTTCCAAAAATATCAAATCCGTATCGCTGATCAGTTTTCTTAATCCATAATATTTGTTGTCAAGTCGTCATCTAAAGAATGATGTATCTCAGTCACGCTTTGATTGTGACTGTTCATATGAGTACCATGTATTCAGTGTTGACTGAGTATTTGTGTTGACAGTGTTGACATATGAGTATTCAGTGTTGACTGTCTATCTAATCGTAAACTGGATACACGGTTTTCCAAATGTTAAAAAAGCAGCTAGCATCACGTTCACTAATAAAGATTCCGATTCTAATGTCAAATTCAATATGTCGTGTGATTCCAAATTTACAGACGACCGAATAATGCGAACCATTGTTTTCTGCGAGTGAACCGGAATATTGGAGAATGTGCTTTACACTTAACCCATTCTTTTAAGTTTTTTTTCTGTTTACAAAGTTCATAAGGGTAATCAAGCGGTGTTAGATGTCAAGCAAATCCTTTTTGTTGGGGGAAAAATGCGCCCCACTCAGTGGTAACTACATGCCTTAAACCTTTACCGGACATTGTCTAGAAATCCGTTAGTATTATGCATTCAGTAGGTATTATTCCAAGTTTATAAACCAGTTTAGTATGTTTCATAACTTGCGAAACTATAGATTTGTTGTTTATTGACAACGTATACACTATGTATCTATGTATTTTAATCATGCCCGTAGTTCTGTACAATATTCCTTGAAAAGAACATAATGTTCGAAACTGCAGTCGGAATATAATAATGTGGATAATCAAGTGTACGTACCAATATATTGAATATATCGTAAAAGATCAATGGCTGCAAGTTCCATCACAGTCTAAGAATGACTGTGATACGTTTCAACGCTGGGTAATTCAGTATAATTTATCTGCTTTCTTCTCTAGATTTGTGGATGGTATATTGAATATATCGTAAAAGATCTTTTGAATATATTTAAAATGATAGCAGAGACATTAACCCAAAGTTGAATATAGTACATCCATGCAGAGGAGGCTTGGGAAGTGACCAGTGTTGACTGTGTATCTAATCGTAAACTGTATATTCACATGATTATATGAGGTCGGCGGCTGAATACTGAATGTCGTATATGACACCTTCAATGGATGAAGTTCCATCATAGTCTAAGCATGACTGTGATACGTTTCAACGCTGGATACTTCAGTATAATTTATCTGCTTTCTTCTCTAGATTTGAGGATTGTAACTGCCTATCCAATGTCTCATCAAGCGTCAATATTCAGCTTGTGGTGGACGCAAGAAAGATGATATTCGTGCGTGTACATTTCCAGAAATGAGCTGTACTACGGGGGAGTGTTTAATGAGCGGTGGGCATTTATTCGTCTCTTTTGTTGTTAAATATATAAGTAAGATCCGACAAGCAGTAGACAGCCGTCGTCCATAAAGAATTTCCCGTCCATAATCGAAGGACCTTATTCATACGACACTAGGCTTTTACATAACAATCAGTCGATCTGATATGTTCGTATCTCGACAAAATCAGACAAATCGAACCAACAGTGGGCTGAAATAGAATAGCTATAAAAGCACGGTATGACTAAAAAAATAATAAAAAATGAAGGGCACCTCGATCAAATGGAATTCGTTTGTCACTTTCTGGATTTTAGATACTATTGAAAGTAATAACGGGTCAGGAACCTAACTCCCAAAGCTAGGATTCGATAAGTGCGAAATAGTCGGATAAAGATATAGCCGCATATATAACCCCTGTCTGCTTGTATATCCCGGTGCAGAAATCTGCCAGCAAACAATGTTTCTTTGAATTCCATCAGTCGGTTCGCTAAGCAATCTCCCATCATCTTATCCTCACAGACTGACGGGACTGATAACAAAAGGTAGAGATATTGATGAAGCAGTCTGAGTCCAGGGTATTCATGTCAGCGTACCGAGCGCTCTATAAGGCGATAAGTCCATGGCTAACCGTTATCGATGTCCATCTGATGGGAATTTATTGAACCTACAGTAAGAGTTATAGCCGTCTCAGCTTCCCTAGAACCCAGTTGCTTGAAAATGCGTCATAATATCATGGGAACTATTTATCAAGGAACGTAATCGTTTTGGCGAATTTACCGTTTAGTTCCGGTCAGTGTGTTGTAGGTTCTTTATAAGACGCTACTAAAAGTAACAAGTAGGGGTTCATGTATAGGCAGTCGAGAAAGAATTGTTTTCTTCTAGTAGGTTGTGGTTCGGAAAATGATTTAAAGAATGAATACAGCCGTGGACATTATAAATGAAGTAGCAGAGATTTAGTGATTCTTCATTCTCTAATTATCCGTGAGGGTTCATGAGAAATCCGTAGTCTATTAATCAAGCCATTAATCGTCGTCCATTTTGTTCTCCGGTTCGTACAAATAGCTACACAAACGTCGTTGGCATTATATTGTTGACTTCTTCTGTCGGCTGTGATTTTATAGAGAGTTTCGTCCTGCCAACTCAATGCTTTAAAAAGTCTTGCATTATAGACGATCAAGATCAATTCTTAGAGGAGAAAACCGTAAACAATTTTCAATTATGCGGAAAGCATCGAAGGGCGGGGATGTAGCTCAATGTGCTAGAGAATTCGTCCTGTTCCGCTGAGTGACTGATGTCATATGAGACGTGTCCAAGTCCCATCAGATCATAACTAGTTTGATGTGACGTTCTGTGCCTGTGCCGGTGTTCTATCCTAATCTGTACAACTTTCCAGTTTTTGTCAATCCAAATAAATTTACCGATATTATTAATGAAATAAGACAATCTTTTGAGGTATGTAAAAAGTGGGACAAATTGACGTCTGGTGACTAAAAATCAACCATATGCCTCCACAGGAAAGCCTCCCTCAGCACCACGCATTCAGATAAGAAGGAGACGTAGCCTTGTCATCTTAACCGTGCTTTTATTGCATTTGTTCATGCAAAAACTATGGAGTGACAACTAGGTCGGGAGCTGTGATGACAGATCAGCTCAAATGAGGAACTCATCTGGTGTTATTGGATGAGCAGGAAGGGCGTCTGATGGTGTAAGTGCCTAAACATGAGGTAGCTAACCTGTAATGCCCAACGTCCAAGACAATAAACTTATATATATTTGTCAAATGCCATGTACAGGTGGCGGGTATCGGGGATTAACAGTCTATCAGCAGAATCCTACAATATATAAATAATAAATTGAAGGACCTGGGGCCTACACGTCGACGACGGGCCCTTCGTATACTGATATTTCCAAGCCGTGAATAATCACCTGGCACAATATGAGTATTTATCGCTACAAACTCAAACAAAAGTGAATTTTAGGTACTCATATAAGACAGAATCATGAATTTAATGAAAACAGCAGGAAAATAACCCACGTTTATACCCCACACCATGGGGATAATTTAGAAACTTGAAGGTATTCTAGATTTAGCATTGGCGGCCATGTCGCCATGGCAGTTTCGTGATATTGGGGTAAATGCACTCCACAATAATATTTTGTTTTAGTACTACCGATCCTAAATCGTCCCTCAATAGTCATTGTGGATGAGAGTTGTGACCCCAAGAGTGAGTTTAGGGCAGTATAGATGAAATATTCATTTAAACATCTGATAATAACGCATGCATCCTATTGTCATGGATGGTGGTTTCATTATTAAAATATTTAGTTTGTTCTGCGAGATACACGTTTTCATGAATGGTTATATACGGGCCAACAAGAAGGTAATTATATTTGTTTTAGCGCATGTATTCCCTAATAATTAACTGTTATGTGTCAAAATATATGAAAAAAAGATGCCGGCGTACTGACAAAAAGTTATGTGACCCCACAGGCAAATATACTGAATGTATATTTCTAAAAACATCACAAGAACCAAAACCGATCCTTGTGATGATTTGTATCCCAGTCACGCTTTTATTGTGAATGTTCATGTGGACATCTTGAATGGCGGAGGGAAGGGATTTGGCTTAATGTCACACTCAAGTTTGTTTCACTCATATGGTGACAGTCAGTTTGGTTGGTGGAGGAAGCCGGAGTACCCGGAGAGAACCACCGCCCTTGGGCAAGTAACTGACAAACTTCCACACATGAACCAGCTGGGCTCGAACCCTTACCAGCATCTTTAATGGCATGACCATACAGCCCCTACCACCGGCTTGAGCTATATTAAATACAAATATTTAAGAGCGATGATGTAATAGCCCTATGAAGTCATCCGAGGGAAAATGATGAGCTGTTAGAAAGAAACGGCCTAAAAGAGAGAGTATTAATAGAATGCAAGTTCTTACCAAGAACACATATCCGTGAAACCCAACGCCAACCAAGCGGTTCATTCTTACCAGTCAAAACTATAATCACAATGATTTGTAGAGAAGGGCAAGCCTCGGGAACGAAGGGGAATATCACCATACAGACCACAGTTGAACGCAACATAACAAGGGTGATGGGAAAATGTGCCGGAGTACTGACAAGAAGTCATATGGCCCAAACGAGCCTCGTGCCTTTCATAAGTACGAGACTAGTAAGACTGTCGCTTGTTTCAGAATTTACTGTAACCTTTATATGATATCCTTCGCGAAGGATGGCGAATCACTGAAAATACATATATGTAGCTCTCTCTCTGCAACATGGCACATCGAAATTTTTTAACTCCCCGAGTCAACTTTAATATGGCTCAGTGCATAGATAATCAGATGTTAATTTTAAAGGACAGATATCGAGTCTCCCTTATCAGGCATTTTTTTAATGTTTTAGTCACATCTGGGTACATTCATCTCAAATCGAAGAACGAATTTGTCAGAATAATTTCTATCTCACCATTACTTATGAATTTAGGAAAATTTTGGATCTTTTTATCTGCCATCGAAAGATGCAGTATCAGGCTTGAAACAAATTCAAAGAACCGCTTGTCACGTAGAGAGCAAAGTTAAACAGACAAGCTCGACATGAGGCTGATGAATAATCTCAGGGAGATTAACGAGTTTGAGGCATAAAAATCTCCTGAATTAGACGAAAACATATAGGTGCGAGTTGCAGAGGTTTCTAAATGACTATTTTGTCATTATGTTTTGCATAGATAAACACACAGACTTTTCTGGGGTGAAAACAACGCCCTGAGTTGGATTTGAATTGAGGAATTTCAGATCATCCCTCATGATTGTCCATCAACATTTTTATCTTGTTGCTCACAGGGGTCATCTAAGGTCAATTTCAATGTCATTTTGGCGGTAGTCAGCAGTAAAATATAAATAAACCCTGTTTTGAAATGAGCTAGTCCATGCCCTTATCTCAGAGAACGTCAATGGCGACCATTTTAGAAAACCAAGGTCGACACAGGGAGAATATGGAACGCCTCTTCAACATATCATATACAGTGTAGTTTTGCCAATTGTATGCTCATCGTAAAGTGCATCATACCTTCTCAAGTGCAAATGACTAAGTATCTATATAGAGAGGAAGTGCGCTGGAAAAAGGCGTTCACTACTGTTATTCTGAAGCCAAATTTGAGTGTCGAAATTGGTCATTTGCCTTACCTGACCACCTTCCCTCTCCTCAAAATATTCAAGATCCTTCTTCCTCAATAACATGTTAACTTGGAGCAAGGAAACTAGCCTATGTTTATGTACACTGTGATTTTTTTTATTATTTGGTACTAGTGCTGGTTTATGTATTAGGTCTTTGGATTATGGACGCGAAAATTATTTAATGGACGACGGCTGAATATTGAATGATGGACTAGAAGCTTGTATGAGAGAGAGAGAATTAAGGTTTAACGTCGCGTTCAGCAATATTTCAGCTATATAGCGACGGTCAAACAAAATTCTAAGTACTCAAGCCAATAACTTAATAATCTAACACATTAAAACATACATTAAAACTTATGCAGCAAACTGATTTCTCTCAAATAACCCAAGACGCAGTCCTCCCTCACCCGACAAAAAAGATCTTCCAAAGTAGTCGCTCGATAAAAAGAATCTCTTACAATCCTAAAATCTATGCAGTCGATAAGAATATGTTTCACTGGTTCGTCAAGCAAATAAGATTGTTGGATAATTTTCTTCGCCATACATGTCAGCTATAAATCCGTTTCGACCAGCCACAAGTTGTATTATAAGACAGATGAATGAAGATGAATAACCAGTCTTGCTGAGAATTAGAGTCAAATAAAGTAGATTTAAGCAAACAGCGAAGATCGATAAGTTGAGTTAGCAGAAAATGCCATGCTTTGGTATACGTTTGAATTTGATTTTCAGATGTGTAAAGGTATAATACAGTATCAGACGTTGTTTTATCAAGGCATTGCCATATTTACTCATAACCGTATTTGCATATTACCAAATTTCAATCCGATATATACTAAACATATTTCCAACAAGTTCCTTGCGAGAAAACATCGGTCAACATTTTTCAATTATACCGGAAAGACATCATGATGGCCTCATCGTCAATTCGTATGTCAACCCATTATTTGTCAACCCAGAATATTTTAGGTGAACTGTAGGAATTGAATAACTAATCAAACATCATTTTACTCACTTTATCAATCACACAGTTTGCAGTTCTCCGGTGCCGTTCATCCAAGATGAATGAATTCACAGAGTCTAACACAGCCCATGGGAGTGTCGACTAGCAAATTCTCCAAGCTGTGTTCTACCATTCACACAAGTCATACATTTATTTAGAAACTCCAGAGAAAGGAATAACTTCTAGCATCACGATTGACTCATCGGGGAATCGTTTTCAATAATTCGTCCTATTGAAGATCTTGAAGATATTTGTATTGCATATCATATAGGAGAAGTTTGTAGTACTTTCTTATTATCTGTTATTGATTTGGAACCATCACCGTGCAGGTGATACGGGTTTGCTTGGTCCTGTTTTGAATGACGTCTGGAATGATCTGCTGTGCGCTATCAGTAATTGTGAGTTGTTACGCAGAGCCTTTAAAAAGACATTTCGTAACTTATGTCTACTGTAAGTTCACTTAATCCGGGGCTAGGGCCCGGATGAACCTATTAAATTCAAGATTGTGTTCATATGACCAATCACAATGAAAGCATGACTGAGATACATCATTCTCTAGATACCGACTTACAACTAAAATCATATGGATTAAGAATACTGGTCAGCGATACAGATTTGATATATCTGAAACGCCACGGGCATCATTGAAAACTGTTGACCGCTTCTCTCTCGCAAGTAATAGTCTATGTTTATGGATAGTTTGATTGTTGTTTTGTTTTTTGAATTTGGTGCTATATGGTATAGGTCTTTGGATTATGGACGCGGAAATTCTTTAATGAACTACGGCTGAATATTGAATGACGGACTAGGCTCTTGTATATTACTGACAGATGAACGGCTGTAGGCCAGATAAAAGGGATATACGTCTGCTCTATTCCGTTTTCGAGGCCGAAATCTTTACGAAAGTTAAATTGTATATATCTAGCGGTTTAAAAGTGTAATCTAAGCGAATGGAGAGGGAGAGAGAATTAAGGTTTAACGTCGCGTTCAGCAATATTTCATCTATATAGCGAAGATCGAACAACATTCTAAGTATTCAAGTTAATAACCTAGCAATCCAACACATTAAAACATAAACACATTAAAACTTATGCAACAAACCGATTTCTCTCAAATAACCTAAGATACAGTCTTTTTTCACCTGACTAAAAGATCTTCTAAAGTAGCTGCGCAATAAAAGGAATCTCTTACAATCTTAAAATCTATAAAGTCGATAAGAATATGTTTCATTGTGAGATCTTCGTAGCATGAAATACACCTTGGGACTGGATCTTTTGTTTTAGTAATTGTTCGTGAGTTAATCATGTATGGCCAATTCTATATCGCCTGATCATGAACGGATATTATTTGATTGACAGGCTGAAGCGTTCTCTCCTGGGCAGGACAAATAGCATATCACTGGTGTGCGTGTGTCCAAGAAGAACGGGCATGATAGGTCGGACGATATTTGAAACTGAAAATGAATAAAGATAATAAATTCAAATCTAATTTGACTAAACTAAAATGTAATCATGGTATATTTAAAATACGGAATTGTCAAAAAGAATTATATCAGAATAACCACCACATAATATTACTGCAGAAACTTGTCAAATAGGCCTATACTACCAAAAGTTTATCAAATTCTGAAATAAAGATCGTACACTGACAGAAGAAATTAGATTGTATGGAATAGGTCTTTGGAATATAGACGCGGAAATTATTTAATGAACGAAGGCTGAATATTGAATGAAGGACTAGATGCTGGTATATTACTAACAGATGAACGGCTTTAGGCTAAATAAAAGGAGCAGACGTATGCTCCATTCAGTATGTATGTGTCCATGGACAGCGGGTATGATGGGCCGGGCGATATTTGAAGCTGAAAAGAAATTAAGCTAATAAATTGAACCCTAATTTGACTAAACTAAATGTAATCATGATATATGGATAAAACGGAATTGTTTACCAAAATGATATCAGGATCACCACCACAGAATATTACTGCAGACACATGTCAAATAGGCCTATACCACCAAACTACTCCATTCAAAGTTTCTCAAATTCTGAAATAAATATCGTACACTGACAGAAGAAATTTGATCGTAGCGTGCAAGAATTCTGGCGCTACGATTCATAACTTGTGTCTAATTCCGCTTAGGGTGCAGAAAACAGTTTTCGTGTGAGGCCCTCAAATTGCAGTGATACACTATCAAAAAACCCCTCTGGTCATAATAAAGAATGATGTGACTATCGATAATTATATATGAAAAAGAATGGGAAGAATTTCAGCTACAAAACGGCGTATAAAATACCCGACTTATTAAAGTTATGTAAGAAACTGGACCTAAAATTATTTGACAAACCACCCCTATCCCAAACATAAAAATTACGAAAAATACACCCAGTTTGGCCCTTGAAAATTGTAATGACGTTCTAAGCTGAGAGATGATTGACTACTACATGTTCGAAGAGAATGTCTGGAGGATTAAAAAAAGTGTTTGGATAGGTCATCGCCAACTCGTTTTCATCGTCATTCACAGCGAATGTTAAACATTGGGAAAACAGTCCATCCGCGAGGGTTCCCAGAATTATCTTCTTTGGTCTTTTTCGCCATATTAAAGAAAAAAAATACATAATCTTACAGCTTTTTATTAGCAATTAAACTTTGAAGTGTACTCTTTATAAGAAAACCTAAAAAGAAAAAAAATTCCCAATTTTACAATTAACATGCAATGTTCTGGGGAATCCCACTAGCCAAAGCTATGAAACTGCGGAGTGAAACCGTGACCCGGCGATGGGACCGTTTGAATATCATGTGCTGTACATGTCCATGATGTTCAAATGAAGATCCACGAAAGCGTGACTGAGACACATACACTAGAAACGACTTGGAATTCACATGGATAAATAATAATGGTCAGTGATTAGGATTTTCTTCTGATCAAGCATCCTGTTTCTAAAACACTCGCTGACCTTAGTAAGTACATGTAATCCAAAATGAACCGTTCACCGATCTCCACATACATACGCTATAAAACTATGCACTGGCCAAGATGCTACACCTCCTAAAAGGAACACAGTCTAAAATGCATACATAGCTTTACACTGAAAACGATCATCGGTCAATTTTATAATTGATTATTGCCAATGTATGATGATTATCAAATATATGCAATATTCATAAAAATAGAACTTAAAATTCACAGGTTGACCAGACTTGAGGCAAACTCTGTAATACCAAATCATCGCCAGCAGGTGAGGCTAGATAGTCTAAATTAGATAACCACGTGATATTATATAGCTAATACAAATGAATGCTGCCTATATGACACATTCAATAGTCATGCCATCAGTCAATTTCCAGAGTAACGTGACGAAAATAGCTAATACAAATGAATGCTTCCTATATGACACCTTCAATAGTCATGCCATCAGTTAATTTCCAATGTACCGTGACGAAAATACCTGATGTAAGATTAGATTAAAAAAGAATGTCTTCAACACACCCGTACTATCGCGAGGTTGAAATATAGTGCATGCAACATCTATGGAACTCCTTCTTCTGATTTGTTACACGATTTACGTCACGCATGAGGTTACTCTATGATAACATACATTTACCAATACTATGACTCAAACAGCGATTAAGGTAAATGGATTTAGATAGGCCGCTATCCTCCAACACAGAAATCTACACTCAAAGAAATACGATTTTACTCAATTTCAATGAGCATTAGATGCAACCAATAATTTTCAAGTTTAAATTTAGAATAGGTTCCGAAATCAACTAACAGGTTTTAGCTCGGCTTGCTAAATTTCGAAATCTACCATTATACTTCAACAATTCAAGGCACATAGTTACCAAAATTTCTACATAAATCGCGTTCAAGAGACCTGTTTGAAACCTCTGAAAGTTGCAACCAAATATCCTCAAATATTGTGTATACAAGAACGTCTTTACTAAATAGAGCTACTGGAATTCTATATCATGAATAATAATAACTGCGTGAACGCCTATCCAGTTACATGCATTTTATCAGTACCAAAGATACTTGGATATATATTATCAGGAAATAAATTCTAATACTTTACCAATAATATGGCTTGATACCAGTCTTGATTGACAAAATCATCTTCTCGTAGTAGAGAAGTCGACGCGTGGTGTTCACCGAAATTTTCACAAATATGTTGAAAAAAATATGTAAAAGGAAAAACAGAAGGACCACTACACAATAAAATCAGATGTCAATCTTCCAATTTGTACATGTAACAATTTAGAGATGATATGGTGCCAAGATGTCAAAGTCAGCAACAAAGTCGCTTGAATGACGAAATCAACTTTGTTACATTCCATTCCGTGGATACTCACTGAATACAGTTCCAACAATTCAGAGACACCAATCTGTGTTCTTGTAACCTTCAGAAAATGGTCAGGTCGTCTTTCTCTGGCTTCTCATGTCCTCTACGTTTTAAAGTATTGTCGTGGTTCTCCATTCAAAAGAGCTGTGTCATTTTGATCGTACCGCGGTCACAAATCTGAGGATGAGGCGAAGATGCTGCTGGAATGTGCTCATCATCCGCAGGTGGACTTAACGCAGATGATTTGACCGGGGCGGGGACCTTCTGTCGACACTGCGGTTGTGTCGTGGGTCTCTTCTCCGAGATCTGAGCATCGGTTTCATCTTTCCATCTCACAGTCACCAATAATTCACCACCCCCAACAATACAAGGCCGTTTCTCTAATATGTGCGCGAGCTGACATTGATCCAAATTAGCAAACAATTTCTGCCAACAACTTATACGGTCTCTCCTTAAGAGCTAGGAGCTCCCAAACAGCCGTCTGCTCATCTTTGTTAAACTGCACCTCATATGTGTGACTCAATTATGCCATAACATTGGCGGTCATTTGCAATGGTATCTTCCGAAAGTTCAAGTCAAAATAGTTTAGTTTTATACGCTGCCGATCTACATTCAAGTCCAATTCAAATGCTAAGTATCCCCGTTAGCTTTTGGTGGTAATAATCACACACCTCTTCACCTGTGTCATATCTGTCATTGTCTCTCTGGTCTTCTTGTCGTTGTTTCTCTGGTCTTCTGCTTTGTTTTTCGTTTTTGGGGTTTTTCTTCTTTAATGTTCTTTGTTACGTCTTTCAACCCAAGGGAGATATCATTTATATAAGCCCTGACTGGAGAACGCTTCCAATTACAACAAATATAAGGGAAGTGGGAAGAGGTGCCGACATACTGACTGCGTCATATGACTTCACAGAATAGTCTTCTGGTAAACCTATTCTAAAGCACATACCAAGAATCTAACGATTCGTGATATGTGTTGTATCTCAGGTACGCTTTTATTGTACCTGTTCATGTGGCAACTTGGATGATATGACCACACGGCCCCTAGCACCGGCATAAGCGGTATTAGATACAAATCTAGAGAGCTATGATGGAAATGCTCTGACAACTCGTATACTGGTAATTGGTCAGCTGTTTCGCTATGACAACTCGTACATTGGAGATTGGGGAGTTGTATCGTCGTCAGATGTAAATGACGGCAATTAACACAAAAGACTAGTCTGTAAGGCCCGATGCCGACCCAGCATCAACTTCCCACAAATGCCAACATATATCAAAGACCAAAAGGTATGTACAGGGGGCGGGCCTCGGGGACGAAACGTCCACCAGCAGAATCTCGCCATATACAGGTAAAAATTACAACACATATAAGGGAAGTGGGAAGAGGTGCCGACATACTGACTGTGTTATATGACTTCACAGAATAGTCTTCTGGTAAACCTATTCTAATGCACATACCAAGAATCTAACGATTCGAGATATGTGTTGTATCTCAGGTACGCTTTTATTGTACCTGTTCATGTGGCAACTTGGATGATATGACCACACGGCCCCTAGCACCGGCATAAGCGGTATTAAGTCCAAGTCCGACTTTACAACCTTATGGTTTTCCACAAGACCAGACACACTTTTACAGATAAACTGTTATTTATTTACTGGAAATGGTGATCGTGGTACAGATTACAAGCGTCTGGTCCGTCATTCATAATTCAGCCGTCGTCCATAATCTAAAGGACCTATTCCATATTCCATATAACAGTATTAGCACCAAATTCAAAAAGACAATCATAGTATACATAAACATAGGCTTGTTTCCTGCAAGAGAGAAGCGGTCAACAGTTTTCAATTATGCCGGCAAGACATCATAATGTTCCAAAAATATCAAATCCGTATCGCTGATCAGTATTCTTAATCCATAATATTCGTTGTAAGGTCATCATCTAAAGAATGATGTATCTCAGTCACGCTTTGATTGTGACTGTTCCATATGAGTACCACGAGGATCTTGAAGTACATGGGTTCATACGGCCCCTAGCCCCGGGTTAAGCGGAATTAGACACAAGTTACGAAAGGTAACGCCATAGATCTTGCACGCTACGCTCGTATTTTGCTATCAGCATGCGATATGTATCGCCAAATTTGAGAAAACTTTGAATGGAGGCGCTTGGGTGGTAGCCCCCTGTTTTATAAGTTTCTGCAACAATGTTTTGTGACGTGTTGATTAAAATCGTCACATTTAACACAGGATCTAGCAAATGCTACTAGGCGTGATATGTATAGTCTAATGCGGTAGAAAGAAGGCCCGCTTCATTTTTATAGATATAGGTCTAAATATGATGTGCCTGTAGGGTTATCTGTAGTTTCCTTCAAATCCAGTGAAGGTGGATATATATCCTTCACTGCGTCATTTATATAGCGATTATCCACAGCGAGAAGATCGTCTATATAGCGTTTGGTGAATGAGAAGGAACGCGCTTTGAATGGATCGGTTTTTGAAAGCGCCTGCATATAGTCATATTCATAAGAGAACAGATATAGTCAGCCAATAGGGGTGCACAATTAGTACCCATTGGAATACCTATATGCTGTTGATATATTGTGTTGCCAAATTTCACATAGATATTTTTAATGAGAAATTCAAGCAACTCTATAAACAAAGAAACATCCCATGAATGATATCTCCTGTATGTAGTAGAGCTAAAGAATGCTTTATGGCTTCCGACATTAATATATCTACGATCAGGTTTCTTAAACACAGATACTATTAATGAACTTAGACGGTCAATAAGGTCTTGATGAGAGATTGTGGTATAGAGAGTCGAGAAATCCCATGTGGATACAATATACGAATATACGAATAATTTCCATAAGCCGTAATGTAACGGCTCTATTACAGTGAACAGTCCATGATCAATGGAGACAGATTTCTCTACAATGAAACACACATGTCTTCCAAGGGAGATGTGAAGTTAAAATTCTAAAGATAAACAGGTTTGTCCATGCTCAAATACCGTCAAACAAACAATTTTATCCAATTTTGGCTGTATATTACCGTTAACAAATGATGATTTACTATCACTGTCATGTGATTTGCCTCCCCTCAAGAGACCACGTGCGGTTGTGAGTATTTAATTAGTGCCATACCCTGTTGAAATCAGCTCTTAGTTAAAATCATTTAGTCCAGCACTGAATCCTGAATGAGGAAACAGATTGTATCGTTCACTTTAGGCTATGCACTGACAGGAAACCTGACCTCTATTGTTGGTCAAGCATCTTGTTTCTGAAACACTCTCTGCGCTTAGTACATATAATTCAAATGAAACGCTATACAACTATGCTCTGGCCATGATGCCATGCCTCCTAAACATAGTCCAACATGCATACATAGCTATACACTGAAAGCGATCATCATCATTTTATGATTGAATAATGATTATCAAATAGATGGAATATTCATAAAATATGGAGTTTAAATCTTTATACCCCATCTCGTATCTCACAATGCGAAATAGGTCTTTCGATAAATGGTGCGAGATCTCTTTCACAGGAGACGGCTGGATATTGAATGTCGGATCTGACACCTGTCCTGGAATTTAATTGCCTCCATCTTGTTCATCGTGCATTTCCGTCCACTATAGATAGATTAGTTTGCGGTAAACCAGTACTCGGAGCTTGCAATTTACGGAACAACTTTCATCTTCCCTTTCATCAGAGGTGCCGCGGTCCTCAAAATAGTGAAAAGAAATAGCGCATTCGTGACCAGTCATATCTTTTGACCTAACGATCAGGGTAATGCTCTCTAAATCGTACTCTTTCATATTGATTTTGATAGTGCACTTTTGAGTTTGGCACTTATTTAGGAAACTTATGTTATCGTACAGGGACAACCTATGTAATACAGTAATACATGTGGCTCATCTGAATTCCGATACATTTCCAAGATATGAGACGTTTTGCATGCCAGTTTTGCTTAATTTCGACAATGTCGACTTAGTGAAAGGTACACTTCTTATTGCACAACACGGAAAAAGAATAGACAAAAAGAGCATTTGATTCGGAATTAGCATTTTCAAAAATTTTCGGGTCTGAACTTTTCCTTTTTCGACCTCTTTCCCGTTTGATCTACGTCTTGTAATATAATGCCCATTAGGCATCACTTAATAACGGATATCTAGCGGTTTAAATGTGATGAGAGTATTCGTGGCCATATGAATGTATTAGAATTTCTAACTTGGAAACTACAATCTCAGACGTGCATTTTCCTGCAATTTCCCCATGTCCCCTGAAATAAAATACATTTCAGAAAGGCCGAGCGTCACGTTTGTCCGAACAAAATCTAACCTTGTGATCAACAAATTTACATAAAATCAAATAGGCACACCGTCAGATGTGTTCAGGGATTAAAAGGACACTTCATGTGCTGCATAACTGCTGTTCTGCATAGTTTCGGACGTTTTTCCTGGAAGCACATTGGTATTCTCTTCAGAATTTGGATCAGATACTAGCCTATTGGAGTCGCTAAACTCAATGTTCGTCAAATGACATTTATGTAGAGCATCATGTAAGCTAGTGCACCTTAGAAAGATGACGTAAGATGTAAAAGCCGTATTTAATCCGTGCATGAAAATAGACAACGGTTCTCCATTAGTTGTGTTTGCCTTGCTAAAGGTCCCGATATATTCGTAATGTATTCATTTGGATGCTGCTATGGCGCAAAGATTGCTGCATCCAAGGACAATTTAAACCAGAACTGTTACATCTATCTTGAAACGCGAATTTAATTAGTGCGAGGTCGTGCTAACTGAACTTCCAGCGAGAGACCATCGTAGAAACTATTTTATGAACAGATAATAGGGTTCTTTATAAAAACTCGGACATTCATCATCTAACGATGCTATTCCTGATAACCGAGTGCTATCACAGGCATATACAGTTAAATACAAATTAACAGTGTGAATATAAAACATAAAGCTAACATTACATAGTGAGAATAGACATAATTACAAATTATACGCGTCAATGTATTTCTTGCAGGTATTTTTTAATACACTCAGAGAATCAGCAGAATCGGGCAAATATAAACGGAAGGCTGTAGCATTTTGTTCCATTTTCCAACCATGGAAATGTCGTTAAGACTCGAAACGGGAGAAAAACTTCTGAAAATCACTAGCTGAATATCCAGAAAATGCCTTACGACCAGGTGTCCTGCTATTTCCAAGTGAACGCTGAGTATAATGCCTGTACTGGCTCTTGCCAGTTGCCGATGACGCTTCCCGATTTTATTCATATATGTATTTGCAGAAATAGAAGACAAATTCTTCTATCCCAATAACATTCGAATCACTCATTACGTTACCTGCCACACCTGTCGTACCTCTAGTACCGAACCTGACCTAATATTTATACCGTCATCTTTAGGTCGAGAGTGACAGGATTTCCTCCTATAGTCTTATTTTGCAACATCTTTCGGGTTACTTCGATGCCGTATAATATAGTCAAATAACTTATAAAGAACGTACTTAAAATTTCGTTTCATCCTGTCACAAGCCATGCTTTGTTGACTGATATGTTACGCAAAGCTTTTGAACAGACATTTCTAAGATCTATACTTCAACAAAGATGCCTAGTGGAAGAAGCAAAAAGAGAACCCGAATCTCTCACTGAAGAATAGAATACCAAAATATATAGATTACGACAAATATGAATCTTGTGGCAAGACAGGATTTTGACAAGGTTAATTATAGTAATTTTTTTTATATTTCTATATAATAGTAATATACACAACTTACTTACATGAACAGCTTAGGTCACCGTCGGGTAAAGGGACATACGTCTGCTCTATTCGGTTTTCGAGGTTGAACAATAAGAAAGTTAGATTGTCTCTGGTGGTTCAAAAGTGTAACCTAAACGTATGGATTTGATTGAATAATATTTAATTGACCGAGCGACGTGTTGCTACTGGGCGCGACAAATTGCATCTCAGCTGTATGTCTGTTTACATACAATAGTAGCATTTGCTAGATGAGGTGTAAAATGTGACGATTTTAATCAACGTCACAAAACATTACTGCAGAAGCTCAGAAAACAAAGCTATACCACCAAGCGCCTCCATTCAAAGTTTCTCAAATTTGGCGGTACATAATGCAATGGCACAATACGAGCGTAGCTTATGTCTAATTCCGCTAAACCCATGCGCTTCAAGATCCTCATGGTGTTAATATGAACAAACTTAATCAAAGCGTGACTGAGATACGAATTAAAAAGAAATCATATGGAATAAGAATACTGATCAGCGATACGCATTTGATATTTTTGGAACATCAAGATGTCTTGCCGGCATCATTGAAAGCTGTTGACCGCTTCTCTCTTGCAGCTAGCCAAGCTATGTTTATTCATGCTATGATTGTTTTTTTTTCAAATTTGGTGATAATGCTGTTATATGAAATAGGTCTTTGGAATATGGACACGGAGATTTTTCAGTGAATGACAGCTGAATAATGAATGGCAGACCAGACGCGTGTACACATGAAAAGCCGGCATGATGAATGGTGGTTACCAATTAAATTAACATCTATCAAATATTGAAATACATATATATGTCAAATATAACTCTCGTTACAAAGTCCTCTTGTTCTCTTTATGTTTTTTTCCTGAAATACTAAGAATGAATCTGTACCGAACCAACGTAAACCAGCATCATTTCCAGAAACTGAGAAAACAAAAGAGGCTGTCACCACCAAACCATGCAATGGAACCATTGTAGGCATGTATCTTTAGGCTGAGGTTACGAGTTTTCCCAGAGGGAAACTTTTTAGATGTCGTTGTAAGCGGAATTGTCCATGGTATAGTAATAAAAGTGTCGCTGAGTTTTGAACTCCTCTTTAGAAAAGTACTGAACGATTTTTACGAGCCGAAGCTGATCCTTATTCCAATTCCCGATAAACCAAGCGTATCTAGCTAGTTGACATTCAATAATACCGGAATAATAAAGTTTATCTCTGTGATGGCTTTTATAAAATCGAAAATGAACGCAAATTGCTCAAAATTGTAGACGTATACCTATAAGTTTGAAGAATGGACAATGGACCAATTGTTATATAATTATTTGCGAAGGTTTCCCCTTCGTAACTGTATGACACGTACGATATAACTATGCCACATGTAGGAAATCATAGAAGAATTGCTGCTTGCATCAGCTCTCATAGATTGGTTGGAAATGAACAAGAACATGTATATTCATAGGCCTAGTGGATGGACCATGGACAAGCCTGATCATTGTTTTCAGTAACTTGATAGTGTACTATTAGTAGCTCCCTATAAAAGAAACGGTTAATAATTTGCATTAACTCCCTCTGTATCGGCCATGCCGGTAGTTTTGACAGTTCCAAACTGGTAGCAATTCTGTCATTGATGAAGACAAGATGTACTTATCATCGTCTACGAAGTTTCAAAGACGATACCCAGAGCCTTCCGACAAATATTTGTCTAGAAATTTCCTATTTTAGTATGCCAATGACCGGCAATTGTGGAACTTCTTTCTTATCGGTATACTTCTACGGATAGGCTGAAGATATTATAATGCAATGTACTTTGCTGAAAAAAAAATCGATGCAAGGGGCCCAGTATCCCCCTAGACGGACCCCACCCTTCAAACTATCCCCATAAAACTAAAACTAACCACGACATCTCCCTTCTTTCCTAAAATTAACTCATACCAAATTCCCTATACTCGATATCCAAACCATATGCTTATATGCTTTAAGTCAGACACGAGGGACACAGTTTTCCCCATCCTCTCACATATAAACGAGACAGGAGATGAGCCCTTTACACTGTCACTGCAGATGGTCTCTTTATATATTGTCACACAAAGGCATTTTCAATTTTACAGTTGTCTTTCTATCACCGTACGTCACTCAGCAGAAAATGTTGTCCTGGAGTTTCTTACAATGTTTGCATAAGCAATATTTGGCATTTGGATGAACAATGTCATGCTGGTCAAGCCATGATCAGGTCGGTTTATCCAGCGTTTATTCACATCCCCGAGATGCAGTTCAACCAAGACGACATAATCTTTTAACATGTTATTTTTGTCAATGCAGGGGAGAGAAATCTTGCAGACACCTTATCACGAAAAGGATAGCTATTATATAGGCGGAGATAGAGCGGTTGCTCTTGTGACAACCGAAGGCATGGAGTGTGGGCTGTATAACGATATTACCCACTGATGAAATTACTTTCAAATTGTGGACCTGTCTTTGCCCATTGAATTTGGCTTGCAAATGACCTTTCTTTGATTTTCCTGGCCTGCAAGGTAGAGCAATCTTATCATCCTATCCACACAGCGTGGTAAGATCGCTTACACAGGGCAAGGATAGGGAAGCGCTCACAATAACCAGGTTTTACTATACAATCGCTTCGTTAAATCGACAGGCCTACGGTTAACTTTTATCGATGGTCGGATGATGAAAATTGATAGAAATGCCCATGCTACACACATAACAACATTTTAGCTGTTTACCTTCGTCTATTTTTAGGATACCCAATACGGTTGAAAGTCATTTCATACGAACTCAAAAATATATGTTACGCATTGTTGTCCAACTGTATCAATTAAATTTAAATTATGTCAGTGGTTAATGACATGAAATCTGAAACTATCTGTGAATAATAATATGAAAATATTGCCTTGTTTTGATGGGAATATGCAGTTTTGTTGCCGCGAGGATGTGCATATTGCCCGAGCCACAGGCGAGGGCAATATGCACAGCCGAGGGGCAACGAAACTGCATATTCCCCTCACAAGGCAATAATTTCATTATTATATTTATCAACTTAACTCGGTGCTAATCTATTATCTCTCGCGAAAGATAATGTTTTATGTTTATTTTGAAAGACCTAGTTGATTGCTTTCAGTGGGCAATCGTCAGCAACATTATTTTTCATGCACGAGATTCCACTGATTCGGAGCTGCTTCACTACTATCGTGTAAATCTCGCAACGCACGTATAGTTGTTCGATGCCGCGTGTTAGTCATTCCAATAATGTGCTTGGGTACGATTCTACTTACAATTAGATGGGGGGAGATAATTTATTTCTGCTGTGTTCTCCAGCTAAAATCAGCTCGACGAACTGCTCTGTGATGGGATATTTGGAGCGCGACTGAGAGAACGAGGCGACCTCTGTTGTAATTGTCTCCCTTTAGTGAGATATAATAATATTAAGTTTTCAATACCCAGCTTACAACACTTCCATGCCAGGAATAGAAAGATCATTATCCAATACGAACTGTATGATATCACATGCACATGAATCCCTATATATGTAAAATCGAAGATACATTAGTAACATTATAAAAATATTGACATGTTTTGAGGGGAATATGCAGTTTTGTTGCCCCGAGGATGTGCATATTGCCGGAATTGCACTCCTCACAATAAGGCAATAATTTCATTATTATATTTATCAACTTAACTCTGTGCTAATCTATTATCCATCGAGCAAAATATTGTTTTATGTTTTATTTTGCACGAGAGCAATCCTTTTTATGTTGTATTTTGCAAGAGCGCAATCCTTCTGCGTTGGTTGTTTTCAGTGGGCAATCGCCTGCAACATAATTTATCATGCACGAGATTCCACTGATTCGGAGCTGCTTCACTACTATCATGTAAATCTCGCAACGCACGTATAGTTCGATGACGCTTGTTAGTTATTCTAATAATGTGCTTGGGTACGATTCTACTTACAATTAGATGGGGGAAATATTTATTTCTGTTGTATTCTGCAGCTAAAATCAGCTCGAGGAACTGCTCCGTGATCGGCTGTTTGCAGCGCGAGCGAGAGAACGGGGCGACCTCGGTTGTAATGATCTCCCATTGGTGTATATTGGGGGGGGGGGGGGGGGGGTGGAATATGCAGTTTCAGCGGGCAATATACACCCACGTGACCGGGGAATATGCAGTTTTATCTCATTGCAATTCATATAGGAAGACACTCTAATCAATATAATAATTTAGGATATCTTTTCAGGTAGCGTTATACATGTATTTAGATCACATCTCTCTTGTACTGGACTAGATTGTCTGTTTATTTGGTTTTGGTTCTTATGATAATACGACTTTGTGAACTAGATTTTTCGATTATGGAATTCGTCATGGGCGAGGTTTGGCCTAAGAATGTCGGATCTGACACTTTGGTAGATTTGGGCAAGCTATAGCTGTAGTTTAAGGCCAGGCAACTGTGGTTATGAGCGACCATCCGATATGGTGATAATTTTAAATAATGGCATGGTATTTTGCTTTGAAAAGAGTTTGATAGTTGATGTTAGACCAAGACAAAGATAGCTTGACGTTATAACCATTCAATAAGGTGGTACCTTGGCGGTATGGTTACTCAAGTGTGATAATCGATTCGAATGTATTCATGATGGTATCGACCATCAAGCGAGATTCGTCGCTATTCCCAGAGATTTCTGTAAATAACTTGAAGTTTGTTATCCAGCCATGCATAGGCAACAGATCAGGAAAACCGCTAGAGTATATGGACTTAGTTACACGTTGTATCTCAGGGGTGTACAGGTCAGTGGACTTTGCTTCCCCTGTAAGGACTAAAAGACGATGGTCACGGTGATCACATCTAATTGAAATATCCTACGGGAAGATCAAACAAGAAAGCAATTCTGAAGTATGAATGGAAATCTGAGTGAATCAGAAATATCTCATTTACTTTTAGTGCGGTATTTTCATTTCATCTGCAGTAAACTAATCAATACATTTGGGATAGTCACCTTAGGGAAACTCATATTCAGTATGCTAAAAACTTATAATTCTTACTTGCAGCTAAATTAATGGCTGTTCGATTATATCCGATTTAACCCTTCATTTATCGCTATTAGAAATAGGTGGAGCACGAGGAAATCCTTCGTGGACAAAATAAAAAAATGGGCTACCGAGAAATAATATGTGATTTTTGGTGAGACCAACAGTGGTTACCGTAGCAACTCAGTTGCTGGGACTAAACAGTCCCGACGGTCAACATCGGATGGGGGAAAAATCTTAATATTGGCGGCTTTTTCTGTAAATCCATAACAAATTAGTCATAAATAAATCAATATAACATCAGGGATTTGCCTGTGGAACCATCTCTCCAACAAGAACTACTTGAAACTACGAGCTGGAAAGGATTGAAACAACTTCGACAGAAAGTGCCCCTTGATTGAAATCTGCCAACTCGCCATAACAGTATCCCAAGAGCATACGTTTGCGGTTATGTTCCTCTGCTAGTAAGTCAATGATCAAGTACGATCACGGAGGAATTTCGTGAACAGCATATGTGTGATGAATAATATACAAATAGTGCATCCTGCTGGGTGTGATATCACGATTTGTCAGCTCGAGACATGTCATGTTCAACGAGTGCGAAGCACGACTTGAACATTACCTGTCGAGAGCTGGCATATTGTGACATCACACTCCGTAGCATGCACTATCTGTTTTATTATACCGACCAAGTCGATATACAATGTATCAGGAATATTTTCATAAGATTGATTGAAAGGGATTTAGCAGCTCGAATTCAGTAAATTCGTGTGGCCTAACACTATCCATTTAACAAAAGTATGGTTATTTTATTTTGGAGTTTTCTCAGAATGAATTCAGCAACCTCCTGATCGACTCAATGTATGACGTAAAATCTTTCATCTAGCGACAGAACGAACACCTGGCGTGGAGGGTACATCCTATAGCTCAACGTGGCGGGTATAGGGAAGACTTTGAATGTGCGCTTTTAGTTAAATGAGATTAATAGGTTCTCACATGAGTTCATTTCTAGACGACTTTTCCCACACGAGTTTGAGAAATATGTGCCCTGCACGAGCTTTAGCGAGTGCAGGGCACATTTTTCTCAAACGAGTGTGGGAAAAGTCGTCTAGAATGAGCGAATGTGAGAGCTTTTTTCTCATATAACATATCAGAGAAGCTAAAATAAAGGCTGACGTCCCATTTTCGATCGACGACGTTGTAAGCGCAAAACCAGGTCAAGCGCGCAATACTACTATTGGGCACTCTGGTCCATGAATGGGCCGAATCACATCCAGGCTACAAGCGCTGAATAAAAGAGAACAAGATTTTTGTAAGTAATACACTACTTTAATGACACGAAAATTGTTGAAATATTTCGCTGTTTACATTCGGCAAACATTGTAGCGTGAAAGTTCACTCAGTGCTAGTCGACTGACACTAAACAGTAACATTGTAACAAGCAGACGATGAAATAGTGCGTGACGTAACGACATGACGTCAGCTCATGGTAGACGATTTTTCTACAATGGCTTTCTCCCATAGGAAACGATCATGTTATATGAGAAAAATTCTTCTCATCGGCCGTTTGAGCGGAACAAGATTTCCTCGTCCCAAAAGCAGCGAAATATTAATTACCATACGGCTACTTTACATTTGGTATTTACGCCATGACATGTGCGCATACGGATGGTCCACATTTACACTCATGTTTGACTCATTGTTGCCCCACTGTATGCATGTATGTTAGCAGAGAAAAGGGTTATAACAGAGACGGTGCGCAGTTGTCTCGAGATCGTGCGCTATCACAAATTACAGAACGTCATGTGACCGAGTTTCAACCAATCAGGATGAAGAAATCTGGTATGAGGTATAATAATAGTTATAGCATCGAAAAGTCAGACATCTGGAAACCTTGAGGAAATCAGATGAAGTAGCACAATTACCCATATGGTGTTTGTGTGACGCCCCGCCTCCACCTTTCTCACCCCCAATAGACATAGAGCACCGATTCTGAGATAACATCACTACCCACTGGCACAGACACACGAATTCACACAGAGGTCCCCAGATACTACTTACCAGCTACGCGGTTGCACGCACGACTCATATTGCTTGTTTTGTACTACTACACATTGGCGCGGACGACTATCTGTAGCTTAGACGAGTTTGAGAAAGCAAGAATAAATAAACCATTGGCGGTATTCCATCCCACGACGCTTCATACACGCAGACAATATTTGTTCGATTTCAATATTCCTCGACGTCCAATTGAACGTTTGTTAGTTTCATATAGATACCATGAAATATTACCATCGGGACATTTTAGTCCTATTTGAAAAAGTGTGATATTACTCAATGAGACTAAAAAGTCCCAAAACTAATTAACCTAATTTAGATAGGCTGAAAGCCACTTTGCTGAGAGGGTTAACCGCACATGTGATAGTAGTTGTTGGTCATGTGTCGCAATAATATGTTTCAGATAGTCTGAGATAACCGTCCACTTGTACCTAAATGTCACGACGGTAGATTTGTGGAATTGACTGCACGCTCAGCCGATTAACCAGGGAATTCGACTTTTTAAGTTCCGTCGGTAAACACAGCCTTACATATTTTGCCCATGTTGTGAGGCTATCGAAATACACGATAATATATGGTTAAACTAAGTCTAATTGACCAGACTAAGTTGCACGAGTTGTCGATATATCCAATAGTTAGTGGACAGTCATTATCACTAAAAATGCTAGCAACACCAAATCGGTATAGAAAATAAAATCTTTTATAGTATCTATCTGGCTAAAAATGGTTGTCATTCTTCTTCTATTGAAAATAAGTTTAGGAGCTAGAATGAAGCTAACCACGCTTTGATTCTAACTAGTACTTCACCACCATACTGCATAAACTTGTAATGAAAGCGCAGTGCATTGCCACCTCTACCTAGATTTTGCAAAACAAGCAGCCAGAGGATGCCAAGTCCCCCGCCGAAATGGCAGCAATATTTTTTAGCATTGTTGGTCTCGGGGCATATACATGAGAGAGGCAACTGCTACTTCATAGGCGTTGGATGCGGAAGGGTCAAGTTCCCAAGTTTTAAAATCAACTTAGAACGGTTGACTGAACGTTGATTGCTTCTGTAATATAGTTTCCATGCAGTGAAGCATTATGTAACCGAGAAGCAACCCCAAGTGACATCTCAAGGCATATTATCTGCAAACCAAATTTGACGAGAAGCTGAATGCATCCTCAACCTATTGTCCGGAAACCAAATTTTAAATTTGCCACCAGGTGTCGCCACCTGTAGGTGCAAGTGGGCAAAACGCAATCCCAAGCATCATCTCATGACATGGTACATGTATCAGCATACGAACTTTGGGAAGAATCTGAAGAGGAGTTCAAAAACCGATCCATTCAAAGTCCGTTCCGTCTCATTCACCAAACGCTATATAGACGATCTTCTCGCTGTGGATAATCGCTATATAAATGACGCAGTGAAGGATATATATCCACCTTCACTGGATTTGAAGGAAACTACAGATAGCCCTACAGGCACATCATATTTAGATCTATATCTCTATAAAAATGAAGCGGGCATTCTCTCTCGTCGACTTTATGACAAAAGAGATGATTACAATTTCGACATCGTAAACTATCCCTTTCTGGACAGTAATATTCCAGTGGGACCTGCATATGGCGTATACATATCTCGCTTAGTAGCATTTGCTAGATCCTGTGTTAAATGTGACGATTTTAATCAACGTCACAAAACATTGTTACAGAAACTTATACAACAGGGCTATTCCACCAAACGCCTCCACTCAAAGTTTCTCAAATTTGGCGATACATATCGCATGCTGATAAAAAAATACGAACGTAGCGTGCAAGATCTATGGCGCTACGTTTCGTAACTTGTGTCTAATTCCGCTTAACCCGGGGCTAGGGGCCGTATGAACCCATGTACTTCAAGATCCTCATGGTACTCATATGAACAGTCACAATCAAAGCGTGGCTGAGATACATCATTCTTTAGATGACGACTTTACAACGAATTGTGGATTATGAATACTGATCAGCGATACGGATTTGATATTTTTGGAACATGACGATGTCTTGCCGGCATCATTGAAAACTGTTGACCGCTTCTCTCTTGCAGGAAACAAGCCTATGTTTATGTATACTATGATTGTCTTTTTGAATTTGGTGCTAATACTGTTATATGGAATATGGAATAGGTCTTTGGATTATGGACGCGGATATTCTCTAATGGACGACGGCTGAATTATGGATGACGGACTAGACGCTTGTAATTTAAGTTATTTCCCGGAAGCCAAATTTAGATTTGTAGGCACAAGTGTGCGAAACACAATCCCAAGTGACATCTTATGGCATATGAATACCAAATTTGAGAGGAATCCGATTAGCAATTGTCAAATTATTGCCAGAAACAAATTTCAGATTTTCCCACCAGGGGTTGCCACCAGTATACAGAAGCAGGCGAAATACAGTCCCAAGGTGACATATCATGGCATGGTATCTGCATACCAAATTGGAGAAAAATCCGATGAGCGAAATCAAATTTAGATTTGACACGAGGTGGTGCTACCTGTAGGCGCAAGTGGGCGAAACGCAATCCCAATGGTATATTCTTACCAAATTTAAGAAGAATTTGACGAGCGGTTCTCAAGTTATTACCCGGAAACAAATCTGGTATTTCGCCACCAGGTGTAAGTACAAGTGAGCGAAAGGCAAGCCCAGGCAACATCTCCTGGCATGATACATGCATGCTAAATTTGAGGAGATTCCGATGAGCAGTTCAAGTTAATGGCTGAAAACTTATTTTGATTTTAACACCAGGTGCGCCACCTATAGGTGCAGGTGGGCGAAACGCAATCTCAAGCGACATCTTAGGTCATGGTATTACCCAGAAACAAATTTGGGATTTTGCCTCCAGGTGGCGCCACCTGTAAGTGCAAGTGAGTGAAAGGCAATCCCATGCAACATCTCCTGGCATGGTACATGCATGCTAAAGTTATTGGCCAAAAACAAATTTCAGGCGTCACCTTCTAAGCAGAAGTGGATAACACAATCCCAAGCAACATCTCATGGCAAGGTACAATGCATATGCATGCCTAATTTGGGAAGAATTCGACGAGCAGTTCTCAAGTTATTGCCCGGAAACCAAATTTCGAGCGACATTGCTTGCAGCACAAAAGAGCGGAAAGAACCCGAGTGGTGCCACCTACAGGCAGATCTTTCTGAAACGCAATACCAATCAACATCTTGTCACAAGGAATGCATATGCCAAATATTGAAGAAACTAGATACAGTCGATCGAATACGATCGAGGAGGCATCGCTTTTGCATCTTTAGTAAAGGAAACATTCATTATTTGTGAAGAAAGTAAAAACGTAAAAGCATCATTAACATGGCCCCATAAGATGCCTTGAGGGAAGGTACCCACATACCAAATTTAAAAGAATCCATTCAGGTCCAACAGTTACTGTCCGGAAATGCAATTATACCTTGGCCCACAGGTAGAGCCATGTATAGGCAGATAGACATAAAAAATGAGGCATGATCCCTTGACATTGGAAATAGAAAATGTTAACTTGGCCTACATGTGGGGTCGCCTATGAGCAGATCGACAAGAAAAACAATCTCAAGAGAAACCTTCAGGTACGGTACATGTATACCAAATTTGGAAAGAATTCATTCAAGTTTTAAAAAGTTATTGTCTGGAAACATTTAACTTGGCTTTCAGGTGGTCCCTCTATACACGAATCAACATGGAAAACATTCTCAAACCAGATATTGATGCAAGGTACCCACGCACCAAATTTGGAAAGAACAAATGGTTCGTGCAGAAGCTTTAGGGTAAATCATATGATGTGGAATACAATTATTTGATAGCAAAATTGAAGGAAATGTTGTCCTTCGTTTAAGATGACACGAAATTAAAAAGAAAAAAAACAAACCCCAAAACAGGGGTTCGGTATTTCATATTATACATCTGAAATAAAATATGGTTCATGCAAAAGCTTTAGGGTAAATCATATGATGTGGAATAGAAGGATTTGATAGCAAAATTGAAGGAAATGTTGTCCTTCATTTAAGGCGACACGAAATTCAAAACTAACAGGGGGTCCTGCCAGTTATTTCATATTATACTTCTGAAATAAAATATGTTTCCTGCAAAAGCTTTAGTGTAAATCATATGATGTGGAATAGAAGGATTCGAGAGCAAAATTTAAGAAAATGGTGTCCTTCATTTAAAGCGACAGGAAATTCAAAAATAACGAGAAGCGGAAGAAAGAACACACAAGGCATCCCTAGGGATGCCTAATTAGACAGGGCATTTGGAAGTTATCGTTTGTGAAGAATTTGAATGGAAACCACGGACATGCACAGAAGATTGGAACAAGACCCAGTGGCGCCACCTTCATGTGGAGCTTGCTGAAACGCAATACCAACACACGTCTGGTCAAAGGAGTGTATATGCTCAATTTCGAAGGAATCTGACAAAGATTTTGGAAGTTATCGCCTGTGAAGAATTTGAACAGACATCCACAGACACAAAGAGAGCAAGACCCATTTTTACTGGAACGGACACGATGAAGCGAAACTCAGTGGCGCCACCTTCTGGCAGATGTTGATGAAATGCAGTAGCAACCAGTATCTTGTCGCAAGATATGCGTATGCCGAATTCGGGAGAATCCGACGAAGCATTTGGACGTTATAACTTGTGAAAAATTTTAACAGGTGACCACGGACACAAAGGAGTAAGACCCATTTTGACCCAGTGGCGCCACCTTCAGGCAGATGTTGCTGAAATGCAGTAGCAATCAGCGTCTTGTCGCCGAATTTCGGACGAATCCGACGAAGCGTTTGGAAGTTATCGCTTGCGGAAAATTCAGACAGGCATGCACGGACATTTGTACACGGACATCGACGAACGTCCACGGACACAAAGAAGCAAGAACCATTTTAATTAAACACATATTTTTGTCCCCCGCCGCAACGCGGCCGGGGACAAAAGTATGTGTTTAATTCTCTCGGCTCGTCGCTTAGTCGTTCTCGTCGACTTTACGACAAAAGAGATCATTACAATTTCGACATCGGAAACTATCCGTATCTGGACAGTAATATACCAGAGGGATCTACATATGCCGTATACATATATCGCCTATTAGTATTTGCTAAATCCTGTGTTAAATGTGACGATTTTAATCATCGTCACACAACATTATTGCAGAAACTTACAAAAACAGGGCTATATCATCAAGCGCCTCCACTCATAGTTTGTCAAATTTGGCGATACATATCGCATGATGTTAGCAAAATACGAACGTAGCATACAAGATCTATGGCGTTACGGTAACTTGTGTCTAATTCCGCTTAAACCTAGGGGCAGTATGGACCCATGTATTTCAAGATCCGCATAGCGTTCATATGAACAGTCACAATCAAAGAGTGCCTGAGATACATAATACACTAGATAACGATTTTACAATGAAAATCATATGGATTAAGAATACCGACCAGCGATACGGATTTGATATTTTTAAACATCATGATGTCTTGCTGGAATCATTGAAAACCACTGACTGCTTCTGTCTTGCAGGAAACTAGCCTAGTTTTATGTAGACTTTGATTTATTATTTTAATTTGGTGCTAAATTTATATGAATTAGGTCTTTGGATTATGGACGCGGAAATTCTTTAATGGTCGACGGCTGAATATTGAATAACGGACTAGACGCTTGTAACTAGTTTAATCCATGATATTAATACATTATCTATCTTGCGTTTAGTCCCTAAATATAAACTCTAAGTATTCTTACAGCTGTTACCTTGAATCATCCAGTTATAGCTATACCTTGATAATCATCTACTGATCTAAATGATAAGCAGTTATGGGTCCCGATATAGGGCGACCAATAATATAAAAGTTCATTCTTATTTTATCGGGTCACCCGCGCCATAAACTCTATGAAACATTCCTGTCATGCGCACCAATGAACCAATAGGCCCCGCGCATGGTACATTAATTGAATCTGTAACGGCAGTGTTACATTATACTCATCGGTGTGTCAGGAGGGTTCATTAGTTTTTGCCAATATCGACATAGTTTACTGGAATACCGGGGTTAAGCTTTGTCAAACCATCATTCTTACCAAACACAACGAACGTGGAAATAGTTGAGTTCATTTCTGATGGCAAACGAATTGAAAGATATTTCAGCAATGTCGTAGTTGGTTCTGCACGTGGTCTATAGCTAAAATCTACTCATTCTATGTAAACACATCACATGGCTTGTGACAAGAAATACTGCTGGAAAGGAGATTGGAATGTTGTTCTTCGAGAAGCATGAAATTATTTTATAGATATTTTGATTTACTATATACTACCTCAAATTACAAAATTATATGGGGAAAATGTATTACTACACATTCGGCTACTACTCGACTATGCATAGTTGAATGCATATCTGAAACTATCACACATTTTAAAGTAATTTGTATGATATCCGCAATCAGACGATCGTGCGGCTAGAATCAGCTGCACGCTAATAACGAATTTGTTCAGGTTCCAAAGCGTGAACAGCTTTGGTGCCATCTGGTGGTTTTATATAGCTATATATGCGTCAACAGTGGGTCGAATTTACTATGAAATACAGGATCATTTGTTTCAGCAATGAAGAGCTATTATATATGACTATTGGTTGAATTAATTATCGAAGGAATTAAAGGCTTCAACAAAGGCGCTTCAGGCGAAACATAATGACGCTAGACATAAGATCGTTCCTAACGATGAAAGCTTTCATGGATAAAGTGAGGGCGAAACGGGAGAGTGAAGGATCAATACGAATTTCGGTTTGGAAAACATTAGAAGTGTAGTGTGCTAGTCAAGCACCATCATACAGTAGACACATACGCTGTGTAAAAAAGTTAGCGTTTCTCATGGTGTCGGCGATGTCAGCGATTACCCATCCCGATAGCCCGTCCTCATCCTCTATCGATTAACCTATCGATCTGGACGCCATCGGCTAGAGCCAAGCTATTGAGCCCGCTCAGCCGATGCCAACCACTTTATATCGACATGCTGTGAAATCTGTTCGCAATAACTAACCTGCCAAAGACTCTCATAAGACTAGATGATATTGTAATATGCCACTGACTGTGACAGGAAGCTGTCAGTAAGGCCGACCGAAGGGTTCACCTTTTAATCCAAAGTAATCGAAACCGTTTGACCGTTCGTCAACGAAGACTTAACGCTTTCTGTCAGCAACACGTTTGCATACTGATGCTTTGGAAGGTTGTATCCTTCCAACTCACCAATTTTAACAGCTAGGCCTGTCCATATAACTTCAGTTATATGACTACTCGTCAGTCATGTGCACTGTTTCTTGCCGACGATGCTGTGATTTTTTACGCAGACAATCTGCTGCAGCAAATTCGTACATTAACGGTGTGTCTCGTTCATGAGGTTAATCATGAAATTCTGCAATACCATTTTCCAACAGCGTATAGTTGGAACACATATTCCAACACATATCATGAATCGTTAGATTCTTGGTATGTGCTTTAGAATAGGTTTACCAGAAGACTATTCTGTGAAGTCATGTGACGCAGTCAGTATGTCGGCACCTCTTCCCACTTCCCTTATATGTATTGTAATCTCATTGAGTACAAATTGCGCACCATATTTCGCAAAGTTGTACCTGTTCTCGTATAAATAGGCCTATATGCTGAAATTGTCCAAACATAACCATTCCAAGGTCCGTTCCTTCTTATTCACCAAACGCTATATAGACGATCTTCTATCACTGGATAATATCTAAGCGACGCTGTGAAGGGTATATACACCAATTCACCGGATTTGAAGGAAACTACTGATGGCTCAGATAGCTAATTATATGTTGACCGATACCTTTACAAGAATGACCAAGGCTTCTCTCGCGTCGACTACACGGCAAGGGCGACGATTACAATATTCGACATAAATAACTCCCCATTACTGGATAGCAATATTCCAGAACGGCCTGCATACTGTGTGTATATATGTTGCCAGGTAGCATTTGCTAAATTATGTGCAGACTTCAATCAATGCCACAGAATATTATTGCAGAAACTTGTCAAGAAAGTTCATATCATCAAATGCCGCCATTCAAAGTTTCTTCACTGCTTTGATAAATATCGTACGCTGACGGCAAAGTACAGTCGTAGCGTGTAAGATCAGGTACTACTTTTCATAACTTGTCTCTAATTCCGAATAACTCGGGCCATGGTCCGTTTGAATATCATGTATTTTACATCTCCATGATGTTCAAATGAACAGGCACAATCAACGCATGACTGAGATACAGCATGACTGAGATACAGCATGACTGAGATACAGCATGACTGAGATGCATACTCAAGAAAACGACTTGGAAATTCACTTGAATAAAGAATAATGGCCAGCTTAATCAAATTTACCCAACAAGCTCTTGCCAACAGTTAATCAAACCAGAAGTAGAAGTAGATACACGAGCCAGCTCATGTATACACAAGAATTTGGTCCACTAAGAGAGAAACACAGATCGCATCAGGCTATTTCTACAGATGGTTCTAAAAATGGTGAGAGAGTAGTATGTGCTACTATCTTTAGTTCCAAAACTAAAACATATCGACTATCAGGTAAAAGTTCGACATTCACTGCAGAAGCAAAAGCTCTATTGTCGGCTTTAGAAGGTATTGGGTCCACTAAAAGGAAGAAATAGGTCATATTCTCAGATTCACTGTCATGCCGTCAAGCGATTGAAAGTGGAAATTCAAATTATCACACCATCTTCAATTTTCTACATTTATATGATTGTAAATTTGATCAACAGATTGATATTGTGTTTTGTTGTGTATCTAGTCACGTTGACATCAAAGGTGATACTGAATTTGATAAAATGGCTAAGGCAGCCCTAGATGATGAGGTTGATCCTGTTGGAATCCCATACAGTGATTTTAGTTCATCTATCTGTGCTTATGTGAGAAAGCTCTTTCAATCTTTGTGGGATGCTATGGATAATAACAAACTTCACGAGTTCAAAAAAACCCCTTGGCTCTACTCATCTGAACAGCCAGAAACGTTTCGATCAAGCCAGGATTAGACGATGTAGAATCGACCATACACGATTATTTGCTGAAAAAAAGAGCCAGTCCCAAGATGTATTCCATACCACGAAGATCTCACGGTGAAACATATTCTTATCGACTGTATAGATTTTAAGATTGCAGGAGATAACTTTTATCGAGCAGCTACTTTGGAAGATCGTTTTAGTCGAGTGAAAGAAGATTGTATTTTAGATTATTTCAAAGAGTTCGGTTTGTTGTATAAATTTTGATGTATTTACATGTTTTTAATGCATTGGTTTACTGGGTTATTAACTTGAATACTTAGAATTTTGTTTGATCATCGCTATTTAGCTGAAATATTGCTGAACGCGACGTTAAACCTTAATTCTCTCTCTCTCTGTGATAAGGATCTTATATGAGAATATCATCATGTCTTGTTGACAGCATAGAAAAGTGATGACCGCTTCTCTCTTGTAGGAACCATCTTGTTTTTTTAAAATTATTTTTATTTCATATACCTTTGCAATTGATGCTGTCATACGAAACGAGTATTTCGATTATTGACGATTAATTTGATTATGGACAACGACTGAATGATGAAAGTCGCACCTGACGTCTGCTATCATAAATATGGACTTGCACAATACTAATTATCTAATCAGATTATGTGATTGCCACAAGTTAACATGTTTGTCGATTTTGACCCAGATACCTGACAGAATAACACATCCGTTTATCTTCTGCTCCTATGTTGGAACCTCCCGTTGTCAACAACTGCATCAAATAATTCAGTTCATCTATCAACGGTAATCCAACACCATCACAAAATGAAAGCGTGGTTGAGTTAAAGGCACACCATGCCATGTAAGAATCGCGTGTGCATCTTGCTATGGGATTTTTTGAATATCGAGCTGTGGGTTATATAGTCCATCACCCCAAATCCACTTTCAGCATCGACTTTCAACCCACGATATAGAACAAAAAAATCCTTGAGATTTTTCATTTGACTCTACAGAGACGCATCCTTCTGGGGGGGGGGGAGGACCCCCACTGGAAAAGACACCAATGTAAAACAATAACAGCTATAGATTCTGTACAGACCATGTGCCATTTTTTGACGGAATAATTCCATCATCTGCCTTCAACCAGTTATTCCGAAGTTTTTCCACGGATCGAAGCTGTCAAGTTGAATATGTTATCGTTTATTTGTTAATTTGTTAAGCAAACATGGGCATATTATTGAATCTCACTTCGGTCAACCTGTGCAAAAAATGACAAAATATCTATTGATCAAGTTCGACATCTTGAGGCAGATAACAGTAATCGTGGAACCTTTGTTTGAAACCAGAAAACTTGAAGTCATAAAACTATTAATTTTAAACATACCAAACGCCAGTTAATGGAATGACAGCTGCTGACAGAAGTGTACACTGTCGTTATAAAGACTATATCATGTCCCTATAATATGTACACTGTATTGTGGGGGCGTACATAGTCAGAAAAAAGGTTATAGTTATCACTTTGAAAAACTGATGTCAAAAGTGATGTCAGCGCCACCCCAAAAAGTGATGAGTTAGAGCCCACCCCTTATTCTTGATCCCATTAAATGGTGATGATCATCACCTTTTTAGGGCGATGAGACCTGGCCATCGCCTTAAGTTTACATTCGTGATCCATCACCCATAACCGATGATGAACTGATCTCATCACCTTTTTAGGGCGATGAGACCTGGCTATCACCTTAAGTTTACATTCCTTACCCATCACCCATAACCGATGATGAATTGATCTCATCACCTTTTTAGGGCGATGAGACCTGGCTATCGCCTTAAGTTTACATTCCTTACCCATCACCCATAACCGATGATGAACTGTTCTCATCACCTTTTTAGGGCGATGAGACCTGGCTATCGCCTTAAGTTTACATTCCTTACCCATCACCCATAACCGATGATGAACTGATCTCATCACTTTTTTAGGGCGATGAGACCTGGCTATCGCCTTAAGTTTACATTCCTTACCCATCACCCATAACCGATGATGAACTGATCTCATCACTTTTAAAGGGTATTGAACTGAACCCATCACCCTTTTCATCATGTTTAAAGGGTTTTGAACAAGGCGTCATCGTCATATAAAGTGATGACTCGATCATCAACTTTATTCTGACTGTTTCCAGTAATTGGCATTTGAACGAACGGAAAAAGTGCGTCGCACCATTTTTTTTATCAAAAACTAATGATATTGAGAAGACGATTTTCTACGTCGTAAACAACCAGGGAGAACGGTATGCGGGCGTTTTTTTAGAAAATCGGACACTCACATGAGAAGGTAATCATCTCCCGTCGAACAAAGGATAAACGTTCATTTTCTTCAAATTATTAGACGTATCATTCACAAATGTTCCCTTTTCTGCCATGAACAAAACGACGAGTGTAATTTCGGATGGTTTATTTCCATCGATTAACAGTTTTCTTATACTCCCCGTAAAGATAACTCACATAAACTAAAATAAAAAAAAGGTATGTATTTAAATTAACCTCAGATTCAAATTTAGTATTAATCAGTCTGTACACATGTTTGATTATTGCTATAGATGAAACGGTTGTCAAATCAATATCGGTGTGATACGGTCCACACGTCCGTAAAGCTATGCAAACATACAGTAACAGGAAGAAAAACGATACGGCCCCGACCAACCTAAACTATCGTCAAAAATAGACCACTCCAATATAGACCACTAATAAGGAGTACTTAATCGATAGCTCAAAGCGGCTGACAAGGTTTTATATCTGTTTTATTAAGGACTTGTCAGATATACCAGGCTAATATGCATTTCTTATACTACACGGGGAATTTCCCATAAAACAATAAAACTATACCAATCCATAGGACAGGATATTAACACTGTCATGATAGATATACTAAATGCCAAGCATAATATTCATTGTATATGTATTTACTTGTATATGTCTCGGTATGGGTATACTTGAATACGTCTAAACATGAACATAGGAATTCTGTGTCATTGAATTAATCATATCTCCACATTTCTGACTGAATATAGCACAGGCTGTGTCAATTATATGTACTGTATTTTATCGGTTATGTTTACTTTTATTGAATAATATTCTGAGTAGACAAGTGAGATATCATTCCTTTTATAGCGCACACACCTTCTCTTAAAACGGAAATATTATATCTTTTACAGTTATGCCGTTTGATGGAGATCAAGTAATTAATAATGACTCTCTCAACCGGTAAATATACGAACCGTTTGACAACAGTCCAGTTAACAAAAGCAGGGATCTAATTGCCAAGTACAATTGTTCGAGCAGTTTACACCCAAGTGTTGATAATACTAGAACTCGACGTATAATATCGCTGCTAAAATGCAATAAAGCCGAGGCCCAGGGCGAGACAGAATCTCTGAGTCATGTCGAGAAGATGATCTGTATGTAGTGCGGGATCTTGTGGGTACTCTCCACATTCGGGGACATCTCTCCGATACAAGAACAACTCTGCACATGCGGCAAGCATCGTTAATCTCCGAGAACAGAGAGAACATAATGGCCTCAAGGCGGACGTAGCCAGCGCAGACGAGTGCCAGAGATAATTTCAACTCTTTCCCCCGAAGGAGCAAACTGACTCTATTTCAGTGCAGACTTACGGCTACATTCTGGAAGTTTGTATATGTCAGAGAGTGAAGTTCTCAGCCGAATTTAATATTTACCAAAAGGAGACAATCGATGTTTTTCACAGCTGTAACCGATTGTTCCTTCCTCCTCCTGTATACATCTATATGTAGAGACTTATCTTACGGGATCGTCCACTCAGATCTGCCGAGTGAGTACAAGTCGTCCGCTTAGATTCACTCGTCTGTAAAGTCCGATAAAAACGCCATATGATCGTTTTGATTGAGCGCATGACTTTATAGGAGAGCACAGAAGTTATGAATGAATGCGAAATGTGCTTAGAGAGATTTCGAAGCGTAATGCGGGGAATTAATTAACGTCCCTAGCGACAGATAGATCTGGTTGCGGGTTTTCCATCGGCTTTGCTTTTGACGGAGGGAATCTCCCACATCGATTGCTGGCGGACAGTCACACGTAAACGGGCCGTGAAAATGCAATATCGCGGGAAGTTTTCTGATGCGGGGTCTCATCGTGTGTAGAGAGACACCGGTGAATAGATCGAAGACGAGTGTTAAAAGGAGAAAGAGGGAGACAAGACGGAGACGAACGAGAGGATAATTTCATGATGACTTAGTTGGGACTGTCGACACCGCTTTTGTGTTTCCCGTTCGGGCAGCTTTTAGATTTCAACCTTCACACAGGATATCTACAAGATGTGGATTTACGTTTTGATTTACATTTTGATTCCCTCAATATTGTGTGAAACTTTGAGTATACCACTGATATATCTCTCCATATGTCTATATGCATAACTTTTTCGAAAGTGATTAACTCATGTGACGCAGCAATACTATTTTGCCATTCCGTGTTAGTCCCACGAAATATCAGCGCAAACGTACAGACAGCTGCGTCCAATGTTACAGTCTCGGGGCATGATCTGTGCTTAGAGTGATACATACAGATAGGAAATGATGCCAGGATTACCAAAGAAGTATAGACTTATATAATTAATCGTATTACAGGAGCCAGAATGTCCGTCATCTAGGCTGATGTGTATATGTGAAAGAGCAAGCAACGTTTAATTTATTTACCTGTGATTCTTATTTGTGAACGTCCAAGCAGTTTGAGCTCACAGGTAAGCACATTGGACTTATGCAAACAGAGAATCATATGAGGTCCACAATATTATAATTATGCTGAAGATCCATAACATTATAATATCGTCTAGGAAGCTTAATTATACATGTATATAATGTACGTCTGATGTTTCTGGACACATGAGTTTCGTAAATAGCGGAGGTGGAGACGGGAGTTTGGAATTAGCACTGCGGTATGTGGGCTGTGATGGCGGAGAATGTCACAACAGTGTACAGTAATACTACTAGCGATACAACTGAGGAATATTCATTCAGTGTGCTATCAGCGCTAGAAGGGCTTGTGATGATACTTATCATGACGGGAGCCGTAACAGGCAATATCCTCGTAATATTAAGTGTATTCAAATTCGAGCGGCTTCGAGTGATCACCAACTATATCATTGTATCGTTGGCAGCTGCCGATCTCATAGTGGCCCTGATAGTGATGCCATTCAACTTCAGCATCGTGGTCACCAGACGATGGGTGTTCGGTCGTGCACTCTGTGACATATTTAATTCCAATGATGTCCTCTTTTCCACAGCGTCAATCCTTCACCTGTGCCTTATTAGCATGGATCGCTATATCGCAATAATGCATCCCTTACAGTACGAGTCCAAGATGTCCACCTGTCGGGTGGGTCTTATGCTGGGTATAACATGGGGAGCCGCGGCACTCATTTCGTACATTCCCATCTATTCAAGGTGGTACACAACTGAGGAAAACTTCAAATATCTACAAGAGCATCCAGATCAGTGTAATTTCATTGTTAGTCGGATATACGCCGTTATTTCATCGAGTGTTTCTTTCTGGATACCATCTGTGATCATGGTCTTTACCTATGTGAAAATTTATAGGGAGGCCCGGCGTCAGGAGCAGCAGATTCACGCCATTTGTATGCGGCATATGGCCAGTCTTACAAACGGCCGTTCAGGATCAAGGGGCTCCGATGACAGTACCGACGGGAATGAAGGCAAACGTTTAAAGCGCGAACATAAAGCTGCGAAAACCTTAGGGATAATCATGGGAGCGTTTATCTTGAGTTGGTTACCATTCTTTTTATGGTACACCAGTTCATATCTTTGTGGACAGGAAAAGTGCCCTACTCCTGATATTGTGGTTTCCATATTATTCTGGATTGGATACTTCAATTCTTGTCTCAACCCACTAATATATGCATATTTTAATCGTGATTTCAGAAATGCGTTTAAAAAATTACTACGTTGGGATAAATGGTGTAAGAAAGACCCCAGTGCTATGGCCCTGAACGCCACATTTACATCTGATCACAGGGACTCGGGAACCATGCAATTAACACATGATATAAACCGACGGGGACGTTCATCATGTCGTTGATGTCAGCTGCGATACTTATGAATTACCGGTTTACGTGGGTTTCGATTTTCTTTGAAAAAATTGATCTTAAGATTTTGCTCCTAATGCTATTTTATCTTAATTCTCGTATCTTGATTTTCGTATGTTACAGAATTTACATATTCAAATTCAATTTTCAACGAGACTATATTCTTCCATTCACTGATGCAGTCTGTGAACTAGATTTTAGTGCCATGCTGATTGAGATCTGCCATATTATCGTCGTTGCATTAGCAAGTCTCGGGGAGAATGAATTATGTACACGTTAAATTAATGCAGGAAATGTGACTCAGATTCTTCATTCCCGGCACATGTACAATGTCTGAGATCGTCGGCTCTTAAACTGCTGTCCACCGAATGTTACTTAAACATACAGGGAAAATGCTGACGATTTCATGGAAGAAAACATTGTGATTCCATTTTATACCGTTGCAAAGTGTAGCGGCCGTTAGAATTATCAGGCTGTTGTTAATGTTAACGCCAGAGGCGAGTCATATGAGTGACAACTCGGTTTAATGCTTTTATTAATTATAACATTAGTAATATAAAGGGCTGAATAATAAAATTAAAGCAGCTGATTAATTAAATATCTAATTTTGTTGTCTAACCATGAGTACTATTATAATTGTTCGACGATATAGTTTTACGTCACGAGAACAAAGATATATTTATGTTTACTAACTTATCCTACGATATCGTTTTACTATTTTAATAGTTCAGTAAATAATCTGCAACTTATTCAAAAAAGAAAAAGCCATGTCTGTATGTTGACACTATAGGTGGCTGAAAGAAAATTTAAGAGCCTGGATATGCTCAACTCACATTAATATCAGTGTTGAATGACTAACATAAAGTCCATAGTTTTTATATCGTCATTATTATTTATTAATAAATATTATTTATATGTACCAAATATAAAATATTTCTTGTGTATAGTTTCAATATTATGCCATTGCCGATCACACATTCATAGCTAGCTCAAAACCCCTAGTCCAGTCACCCTTTTCCAGGACTAGTCGCATGATTAATAAGTCTAGCTTTGATATTCATTTGACATTTGTAAGCTCTAAGCACGTTTTCTTCGGGTATGAAAATTATAGATCCGTCCATTACACTCAGTAATATACTCAGTAATGCCGGCACATATATCAACGAGGGGCGCGCTATTAAACAATATAACGAAAGAAATGTGACAAGACCATGGATCAATGCAGTAAGAATGCAGGACGTGAAGAACAGAAATACGAAAGCAGATGGTGATTTTCGAATTGAATCACGTTACATAAATCATGTGTGAAAGCCATTTCTTGCACTCTTGTCAGATTTAAGGACATGTAATGACACAGTCTCCATGGAAAATATGAAAGGATACTGGCAAGCGAGCCAACTGTTCGACACACATAAAAGAAACCTTTGAAATACTTTTCATCCATAGATTGACTTATTAGACTGACCTAACTGCAAGAAACTTTTTCTAGGTCTACAAGATTTATTACATTAATTTTTGTCATATCACAGCGAGTTCAGCTTGATCGCTTGTAGAAGTTTAGACATACATACATACGCTGTTAACGATATAACAATGATATAATTAGTGATAGATAGACAAGTTTAAAGCCTTTAATTAGACATGAAAGGAACTCTACTGTACGTTAATCGATATTTTCACACCAGCTTTCTTTAGCATCATTAGATATATTATATTTCACGTCATTATGTTTCATGTTTTTGCTGATATTTATTGATAAATGCGACTACATATAGCCTATACACTGAAATAGTGAGAGGGAGAATCAGATTTAGCATAGCGTTTAGCAATATTCCATCTATATATATAACGATATATACCGAAAAACACCGTACCTAGATTTATACTAACAGTTAACCGTATACGAAATCTGAAAATCAGTGCTGGCAAATATATATCAGTTTGATACAAACACCAATATAGCACTTAGATACATGGACCTATATAATACAGGCAAATATATATTAGTTTGATCCATGAACTTGTATAGCGCAGACAAATGTATATTAGTCTGATAGATGAAGTTACATTCAGCTACAACAAAATATGTATTAGTTTGATATATAATCCAATATAGTAATTAGATACATGAACCTATATACAGGCTACAGGAAAAAAAAATATATATCAGTTTGATACATGATGTTACATTCAGACACAGGGAAATTATGTATTAGTTTGATATATAAACCAATATAGTACTTAGATACAGGCAGGCAGATATATATACGTGAACCTAAAGAGTACAGACAAATGTATATTAATTTGATACATAAAGTTATATTCAGCCACAGGAAATTATGTATCAATTTGATATATAAACCAATATAGATACATGAACCTATATACTGCAGGCGAATAAATATTAGTTTGATACTTGAACCAACCTTGCAGGCAAATATAGTGCAGCCGGATACATGAATCTACGGACTACAGACAAATGTATATTAGTTTGATAAATTAAAGTGATCGTAAACCCTCAATTGTAGTTTCCATCAAATGAAAGACCATTGCGAACAGTGTCGGAAAATATTTATTGAAAATTTTTACGATTTTATTACACAGAGTAAACTGCAAATAAAGCATGGTATTCTATGGTGGTCTGTTGCAATAATATTTAGATTCAGTGACGTCACACTGCCTCAATACATATATTTCACACTGTGTATGCACTTTCCAATGCTTGATTCAAGCTTAAGGTGTGTATACTTTGAGTTTCAACACAGACTCACTGTTCCAGTGTGCATGTTTCACCAAAATTCAGGAAATTAAATGCAAGATTCAAATAGACTTGACAGTTATGAGTTACCATCTCCCCGATTTTTGTGAAACATGCACATTGAACAGTGAGTCTGTGTTGAAAACTCAAAGTATACACAATCAAGCATTGGAAAGTGCATACACAGTTTGAAATATATGTATTAAGGCAGTGTGACGTCACTGGACCTAAATATGATTGCAACAGACCACCATAGAATACCATGCTTTATTTGCAGTTTACTCTGTGTAATAAAATCGTAAAAAATTACAATAAATATTTTCCGACACTGTTTGCAATGGTCTTTCATTTGATGGAAACTTTACTTGAGGGTTTACGATCACTTCAAGTTAAATTCAGTTACAGTTAAAGTGAATCTGGTTTCTTTTATTCATCGTCACAAAGCATCATTGTGAACAAATAAATAGTTCTGCCAATTCCTTAGTTTCTCCTGAAAGATCAAACGATGATAGATACATACAGTTGGAAGAAGAAGAACTGTGTGAATCTTTGACACTGCTTCTTGTATCTCTATCGGCATCTATCTAATTTCTCCTAACTTGAATCTATAGTCAGTATCGACCAGTCATGACAAGCGGGACTGAGATATGATCATTTGTGAAAGAGTACCGAAAATTTAACTTGATAGAAGAGTTCTTGTATTTTGAAAACAAAAACGCATTGTCGAAAACCAGTTGAGGGAAAGAAAAAAACCGTAACTTTCCAAGAGTCACTTCTTACGCTTGAAAAACAAAACAGAGAATATCAGACTGTGGGGTCATATGACTTCTCGTCAGATACACCGCCATATTTTCTTACTACCATTATACAATCTATGTTAATGCTTACTTGTTATCGCCTATAGTATGTGGTGAAATATTCCACTAGTAATCATAAGCCCTGAGATTTATGGTAGGCCATCCCTGCCACAATTCATTGCGTTGAACAGTAAGCAGCGTTCAATATCATAAGCCCCGAATTTCAATGTATTAAAATTATATTTTCAATACAATGGTATCTATTCAGGTCAGCGAGTTGTGATGGAGATGGTCTACCATAGAGATTCACCCATACATGCATTTGACCTATTTATGCTAAGAAGATGGTGATCACAATGGCGGCGTCGGGCCTCACAGTTTGGTGTTCCGGATAAGAACTTACCAGACTTGTCATTTTCCATCTGATTCATCAATTATATAATCATATATAATTTTAGAAAAATCTTAATCTGATGAGATAGCAGGCTATTAAATCATGACAGCTATCCTATATATTTGTCTGGTCCGCATAAGCCGGTGCTAGGGGTCTGCGTGAGTACGCAAGTGCGAGAATAACAGACCCGAGCCTATGTGTACGCCGTCAATTTCGTGTCACTCTCGACTACCTGAGAGCCAGCAGTTCACTAATGAAACAAGAATACATATTAATCTAGTCGACAAATGTTATGCAATATATTAGCATTCCTTCATGTCTATTTTGAAGATAATTCACCATAGTAGTGGTACAAAATCTATCTAATTCTAATAAAGCAGTATGGTTTTTACTGAACAAGTAGATGTTTTAAATTTCACATGAAACAATGCCAAAGTTCGTCAAATTTGTTAGCTAATGGGCTGCTCAGGCTCAGCCACTGCACTGCTCAACGATGTGGGAGTGGGTTAACTCCCTTGACAGTGTCTGTCGTTTTTCGGTATATCATTTCTTATGTACACATGAACATCAACAATGAATTCGAGGAGGAATTAAAGAAAAAAACCGATGATTCTTCTTGATCCTTGAAGTTTATGTGATACAGTTCAGTTAGAATATCGGGCCACGAAGTCAGTGTCTGGAGCGCAGTTATATTTCCCAGCACCATCATGTTATCGATTACTTTAACGTAAAATGGTTTACTTTACAAATATATTTAATCTTACATATATAAAGATTTTATGCCAGTGGCGTTCGAAAGGATTTTATTGGCAGGTGTCATTTCGGTTTCGGATGTTCTGTCAAGTTCTCCACAATCCAAAGAGATTTCTTTTCAAAAAGACGAACTGACCAATCAAGCGATTTCCAATCGGAAGATATGCCTCGATGCACTGGAATCGATAAAATCATAGGATGGACATTATTTTTGAATAGTTAACGGACAATCTTTGGTTGTGTAAGGCTGATATATAGCCTGTGATTAAATACATGTTTCTAGTTAAAATCAAAGGGGAGATCAGGAAATCGCGGAAATACACTGAAAGGATTTTTTCCGGGGTGCTTTTGAATTTTTTCCTATATAAATTTTCAGCCAGAATGTTTTTTTTTGTCTGCAACTGTATGAATTGAAGCGTGTTACTTTTAATTTGGATTGAAGGTAAAGCTGTTGATTGAGGTGGAGAAATCGATCAAACCGTGAACCTTTGATGTCCTGTCTACTCATATATAGAGATGTAGTAATAGCGTGTTAAATCTTGATGGAATAACATTGGCTGATCAAGAACCTTAAAGATATGCTTCTATTGGTTTCAAGTGGTTTTTATTGGTTTCTGTCAGTAAGACGGAAGTAATCTCAGCCGCGGATATTATCAGCCTGTAGGCTAAATAATTATAGATCTGAAAATGAGTTACTTAATTGTTACGTATACGGTCTACTTCCAATACCTGAATCCTAATCCACACTCACGCTTGCACAATCAGTCCTGAAAAGTTTACAGTAAACCTCGAAACACGAGCATGTTGGGGTATACACTTTCAAATTATCCCTCTATGATATTGTGGAAGTCATTCCAATTAGCATCAATGTCAATTGGGAGAAATACTGATTTGTGAAAATGATAGCTAATGTAATCTTTTAACACACACCTGTGACATCGTGCGATAGTCAGATGGTTATCGGTTATGCGCAGCCAAGTACGGTACAAAACATGTTTTCCAGCTAATAACGTATCTTATGTGGAACTGAACTGCACCAGGTCGTGTTGCATAAGTACGTCCAATACAGGTTCCATATACACTGATAACTGTTTATGTAAACTTGTATATTTGCTTTTATTGTGAGGCATATTGATGAAGCATTTGAGTCTGCGGACCGCCTTCATTATGACTACAAGCCATCCACTGATAAGTTACAGGCGGCCAGCAGTTCCAATAATTTTGCAAGCCATTGTGTTGTTACTATGACCCTAACCATTGAACAGCTATCTAAATTCTATTAAAATTCTAAGTCGGTTTCAATGTCAGGCAAGCTGTCCAAATGGATATCAATAGTACAAGCGTGGAAGAAATACAGAACATCACATCATTGGGACCTCTCTGGATATAGTATTCAAGCTAGCGACTTGTGGGGCCATGCGACTTCTTCTCAGTTCTCAATATCCCCGCCGCCAAGGTGTGTGGGAATCTCCTAATCAAGATTTCTAAGACATGTCATATCAACAGCCAGGATCATCAATATCGTTCCTCGAGATGTCAAGCTATTGACTCCTAAGAGATGTAGACTATGGATCAGCAACAATATGCCTAAAGGGAATAAGATTAGGGCAGATGCTTATCTGTTGTTCTGTCAAATAATAGCTAAATAAGTTATGAGCAACGTCGTTTTGGGAAAATGTACAAATGTATTTTATTTTGTTCATGCTTTAAAATGTTCTAGCCTAATTAGATTGCTAAATGTCCGTTAAGTATCCCCGTCTGAACTTATGTTTGTGGTCAACACATATAGCTATCCTGTCGAAGTTTCCGACCAGAAAATATTTTCCGTCCCTAATATGAGGCAGTTGCTTTGTGAATTTTTGGTTTGAGTCACTATTACCAGACTTTAACAAGTTTTACCACTCTACCACCAAAATATATTCCTGGCCCTCAATGGGCATTCGACACCGTTGTCGATTATTTCCGTTTCCGCTCACTAGCTATCCTGACAGAAGAATGAGAACGTAACGTTCACTCTATAGGAGTTCGCCAGCTGTAGCGGTGATAGTCGAAACTAATGGGATATTGCTTTTAAGCGCTATTAAAGACCTGTTAGCGCTAACGCTATCGGCACTAATCGTCTCACAGAAACAATATACTGATATGCTATTTTTGTAAGACTGAATGAATCCACCTGGTATTTCGACTTTGCCTCTACTTTTTCAAATCATGATCAGGAGCTACATGTAATTAAATCATGATCAGGAGCTACATGTAATTAAATCATGATCAGGAGCTACATGTAATTAAATCATGATCAGGAGCTACATGTAATTAAATCATGATCAGGAGCTACATGTAATTAAATCATGATCAGGAGCTACATGTAATTAAATCATGATCAGGAGCTACATGTAATTAAATCATGATCAGGAGCTACATGTAATTAAATCATGATCAGGAGCTACATGTAATTAAATCATGATCAGGCGCTACATGTAATTAGTGCTAAGTTGGGATCAATACCATTATCTGCAGATTGCAATCACGTCATTTTAGATAACTAGGTGGAAGCATAGGAGTTACTGAATTATAGATTTACAAGTAGTGCTCTGTATGACTTGTGACTATGATGCTCCTTTCCTAATTTCTTCATTGTACGAAATCCGTTTCTCCAATGTTATTACCACCAATGCATATGCTTTGTGTTTGCAATACGTGTTACCATATAGTTAAAAGGAACTAGTCCAACAGCTAAAGATGGTTAAATATACTCTATTGGCGTTACGCACACAGAAGCATGATTGGAATCTATTGAAGTACGTGTGTCGGTGATATCAAAAGAAATACCACGTGAAATATTAATATTAAACAAAGCTGGGAGGGACACAGAAAAAGCAGTTGGTCGATAGCAAGAAAACAAAGCTGATGTGAATCGTTAATCGCATTTACATACAACCATCTGAACGTGGTGTAACGGAAATGTCTTCAACGTTGGCCTGTGCCAGTCATCAGAGAGTTGGTCTCTACAGAGGCCTTTGAGATGCATTGCGACTGGAGTGGAATTGCTAACCTATTGCTCACGATACAATAACGTGTAAATAATGAGGGAACATTTAGCATTGACATTTAGACGACCCAGCATTTAAGCTGCATTACTAGGCAATACGTAAAGTTAAACGCATAAACGCACGCCGTAAGATATTCATGGACAATGTTGTAGAGAGAGAGAGCGAGAAAGAGAGAGAGAGAATTAAGGTTTAATGTCGCGTTCAGCAATATTTCATATATATAGCGACGATCAAACAAAATTCTAAGTACTCAAGCCAATATCTTTGTAATCCAACACATTAAAACATACACACATTAAAACTTATGTAACAAACCGATTTCTCTCAAATAACCCAAGACACAGTCCTCTCTCACCCGACAAAAAAGATCTTCCAAAGTAGCCGCTTGATAAAAAGAATCTTTTACAATCTTAAAATCTATGCAGTCGATAAGAATATGTTTCACTGTGAGATCTTTGTGGCATGGAATACACCTTGCGGCTGGCTCCTTTTTTTTTAGTAAATGTTACGCAGATTTGAAACCCATGCAGATATACCAATCAGATACCTTCGCAATGAAGGAAAAAAGCCTTGAAAAATATGAATTAGGTCAAATTTCTAGTAAAATAGCGAAATCAGTTATGTGTGCATGATATTTAATCCAGATAGTGTAGTCTTTAGGTTTGCGCTTCAGCCTCTCGGTTCCATCACATTCGGCTTTGTAGTTTATTATATTGGGGTCATTTTGAGGCTATTTACAAAAGCTCCGAGGTAGAGGATCATGGGTAAATGAAAATAGCGGCCATGTGCATCAGAAAAATGATATTTTCGTCATTTTTTTCAATATTCCTGATTTTCTCCGAGGAAAACTGGGCAAAAACTGTTTTATTTCACATCAGATTATTATTTACTAATTCATCATGCAGTTTTGCGAAGAAAACACATATTATAAAAAATCGACCAAAAATGCCCGTCTTAAAAATGACGTCACTGTGACATCATCAATGCGGCCCTCTTGAATTTTTTTCACATTTTGTTGTAGAGCTTGACTCAAGGACGTTTGAAGTTGTGTGGGAAGTTTGAACAATTCAAACTAATTATTATACAAATTATACAATAAAGCTAAAGCTTTATTTTCTAGATATTATCAATCATATTATCTGTACATTCTGTTGCATATTTGCTAAATCTCTGTAACGCCCTGAATGCGTTCATGTGGATACTATAGACGTGTTGCTTCCAGCATAAGTTATTGCAATATAATAGTTGGAAATAAGTCCCACAATTTAGAACGCCCTCACCTAGCTTGGAATTTGCAAAATTGATCGATAGCATAAAATGGTGATGGGAACATACAACGGCGTAATATGACACGGAGTCATTATGATATTATGGCAATATTGTACTCAACACCCTGGAGGACAACGGGTGATTCTCGCGATTTGTATCTCAGCGACGCATTCAAAGATATTGGCCTTCTTTTTTGTCAACCAATGAGCCGACGTCTGGTGTCATAGACGATAAAGGCTGGCGTCCCAACAGAGCTAATCTATCATTTATCAATTATTGTGTGTTCAATTTTGGATTCTGCTAGAGGGCGGGCCTCTGTACACTGTCCGTGTGTATGTGTCCCCTGTGAGCCGGATCAACATCGTCCAGTCAGAGAGGTCTGCGTTCTATGAAGCTGGTTATTTAACCTTTCAATTTTTAGGGCGACTACCCTGTATGGCCAAGTGGTAGGGATCGTAAACGACATGAATTCGCGTCCCATCGACACCAACCTCTGATATTTCACTTGGTTGTGTTTGTTCATGTGGATGCATTGAATGACGTGACCACGTGTCCCCTCGCACTGGATCAAATGGAATTAGAAACAAGATGCGAAGTGCAGTGATGATATAGTAGCCATGCAAAGCTATCACACAGGAATTGTGAGCCTGAATACAAATACAAGGAATTTCTAAAAGGAATTTCCGCATCCATAATCGAAATACCATTTTTTCATAAGCCACCATTAGCGCCAGAGCAGGCATGAAATAAAATATACATATAAACAGAAGCTAGATTCGCGCAAGAGAGAAACGTTCAACAGTTTTTAATGATACCGGCAAAACATCTTCCTATCGTTAAATCCATATCACGTCCAGTATTCCTTTATCTAAATGATTTCCCAAAGTCGTTTTGTTTAGCGTATTCATTGTGTGTGTCTATTCATATGAACGTCATGAAGATCTTGTATTGTTTGAGTGAGTAGTAGGGTTTTAACGTCGTTTTCGACCTTGTTTCAGTCATATCACGACGGTGCATACGTGTGCCAGAACACACAAGAGTGCTCACAATTCCTATTAACCTGGACACTGATCAGCCCAGCCAGTACAGCACCCGGTCACCTATCCAAGTATTGACCGAGCTTAACGTTGCTTAACTTCGGTGATCTGATGAGAACCGGTGTGTCCAACGATATAAGCCGTACCTTTGTATTGTTTGATGTTCATATGGATCTTAGCCTGGGGTTAAGCGAAATTGGCGATAAGTTGGAAACTTTCGATCTTTGTTATCTGTTTTGGTATTTGAGTAACTTTGAGTGAAGGCGTTTGGCGGAATTACTTAGTCGAGCCAATTTCTGCAAAATGTTTTGTGATGTTGCTTGAAATCGTTACACTCTTCACAGGATCTAGCAAATGCTACAGTGCGAGATATTCATACATTATATGTAGGCCCTTCCGATGTGTTACTGCCCAGGCAAAGGTGGCTGACAATGTCAAAATGGCTATCGCGTCTCGACGAGACGAGAAGGTAAACCCTTTTACATATTCATAGATATGTCTAAATATGATGTACAGTGACTATGAATCATATCTTAAAATCAAGTGAAGGTGGCTCAATTATCTTCGTAGCGTCATGGGGTTTACCTAATGCTCAACCAAGATCGTTAATACAGCGTTCGAGAAAGAGCAGGCTCTAAATTCAAAGCAATTAAATTAAATAATTTCCGCATATCGGCGTATTCATAAGAGAACAGATGTGCCAAAAGATAGTACTCATATATACTGTTGATATTTAATATTGCCAAATTTCGCATAATTATTATTAATGAGAAATTGACTTCACCCTATTAACAAAGATACGCTCCATGAATAACATTCAGTTAATGTAGCAGAAGCTTCATGAATTCAGACATTAATATATCGGCTATTAGTTTGTTCGTGAACCGAGATTATCAATGAACTAATACGGTCAATGAGATCCTGGTAAAGAATTGAGCTTTCTGGAGTAGAGTAATTCTAGGTGAGCGCTTGTTCGTATGACACTTCACATCAAGTTTGTCTGTAACACATATTACTTGACTCTTGTCGACAAGGTAGATTGGAGTATGGTCGCACATCTTCTGGAACCAGCCATGAATTGCTATAGCAATAGTTGTACGATCTCTCATTTGAATTTCCAGTACAGTATATCTGAGTGGTCGGAAGTGAAATACCCTCTTTCTTGAGAATTCTTTTTTATGTTTGTTTAATAGGCCTTTCCGAGTCAATTCCTTAGTGTAAAAACAGCGGCAATGATGTGAAATGTTAGTAGAATGCAATTTATTATTCAAACTACTTGAAAGACCACCGCCCTTCGCCTTATCTTCACCGTATAGTTATATAGATTTATTCATTACAGTGTTTTTGCAAGTCAGTATGAATTGGATGAGTTTGACTTGAGGAACGGTTTTTGTGTTTCTGTCTGTGATTGGCTTTGTATAGTGCCGAAGAACAGTCAGGATCAATACCTAACTAGAAAACGATACAGAATTTCACATGTTACGTGTTGGTATCTCGTTGGCGATCGATAGATGATCCCTAATTTTCTATTCTTGATTAACTCTTCGTCCAATTCAAGTGGCCATTGATATGGATTTAACGATAGAAACATTGATGTCTTGTCGCATCTTTGAAAAGCATTCACTGCGTTTTCCTAGCAAGAAATTACCTTGTGTTTATTTATGTCATGTTATATTATGCTTGTGCTCATATATGTTATAACTAACTTGTGTTTATATATGTTATAACTGGCTTGTGTTTATGTATGTTATAACTAGCTTGTGTTTATGTATGTTGTATCTAGCTTGTGTTTATGTATGTTATAACTAGGTTGTGTGCCATAGCTGGCTTGTTTTCATATATGTTATAACTATAGATCGGATTTTGGTGCTGTTAGTCTCGTGTGAATGCGAGTTTGACATTGTGGACCCAAATATCCTGATCGGCACAGTACAGATAGAAAAATAACATGTGCTGCCTTCATAAAATCGCTGAAAGTTCATCTTGCTATTTTTTTGTGCACTTTCTCTATTTCTCGATATCCAGAGATTTATCATTTATGAAGAATTTAAAGACCAAATCTAACAGCAGACACCAGGATCACATAATCATTTCCGTGACGATTTGGATATAAAACTACAGAACACTTTATCGCTTATAACAGTTACACATGCATGTATGATATCGGTCATATCTTCAGTATCGATTGAATTAATTATCATAGTTTTTCGCGAGTAGTCAGAAATTATTGCGCATCTTTGTATATCCGATTAATTCGGATCTGATTGAACCTTGATAAATTCCAGGTGAATTAGATCGTGGTAAAAGTGACTCATTAAACGCAACATTTAAAGGTAATGGGAAAAGATGCCAGCTCACTTACTGCCATACGACCCCACAAGCCAGTATGCTGACTGCCTGTATCTAAAAATATCAAAAGAACCAGTGATGATTTGTATCTCAGCCACACTTTTTTTAACTGTAGTTGTTCATGTGGACCTCTTGAATGACATGACCACACGGCTCTTAGCGCCACATGACCACGCGGCTCCTTAGATACAAATATCCAAGAGCAAGTATGTAATATTCCTATCAAGTAATTTGACTGAAAAGTGATGAACTATCTGACCGTTAGATAGAAGAAACGGCCCAGACGGGGAAAACATTAGTAGAATGCAAGTTCTTTTTGCTTATTAAGCTCAGGCGGATGTTGATTGAGCTCTGTAGAAAGTCCATCCGACTTGGACTTCAGTTGCTTCCGACTTGTTTATGAAAATCCATAGGCGTTCGATGTGTGCACATTTGATGCATCTCGGGCTATGAGTTTCGGGCTCGTTGGCTTTACGACAAGAGAGATGATTATAATTTCGACATCGTAAACTATCCTAGTGGGATTTGCATATGGAGTATACATATCACGCCTAGTAGCATTTGCTCGATCCTGTGTGATATGTGACGATTTTGATCAACGTCACAAAACTTTTGAAACTTTTAAAACTCAAAGTTTCTCAAATTTGGCGATACATATCGCATGCTGTTAACAAAATACGAACGTAGCGTGCAAGATCGATGGCGTTACGTTTCGTAACTTGTGTCTAATTCCGCTTAACCCTGGGCTAGGGGCCGTATGAACTCATGTACTTCAGGATCCTCATGATGTTCATATGAATGGGCACAATTAAAGCGTGACTGAGATACATCATTCTCCAGATAACGATTTCATAAAGATAATCATATGGATCAAGAATACTGATCAGCGATACGGATTTGATAATTTGCAACATCATGATATCTTGTCGGCATCATTGAAAACTGTTGACCGCTTCTCTCTTGCAGAAAACTAGCCTGTGTTTATGTATACAATGATTTTGTTCAACTTGGTGATAATGCTGTTATATGGAATAGGTCTGTGGAGAATGGATGCGGAATTCTTTAGTGAACGACGGCTGAATACTGAATGACGGACTAGAGGCATGTATGTTTGAGGAACCTTTCTAGATAAATACATACAATTGATCAATGAGACGGCATACCATCATAGAGGTAATGAAGCAGATATTCCAGTTTTTTTAAGTCGTCTATTGATCAGGCTTAGCTAAACTGGATAAGTTCGACGAATTATCTACATTAGATCTGACTGCGATAAAGGAGCTAATGAACAATCCAATATAACGATGACAAAATGAGGAAATCATTCAGTTTTGGTCGTAAGACATTTTTTGCTTCTCAATTTCATTTTCTATTTAAATGGAAGTATGCTGTTAAGTGTTTGATTATAGATTTTCACTTTGTCAACTGCAGTTTTTCCGCGTTAAAAAAGGAAAATGAGGCTCAAATTCAGACGGAATTATTATGTTCATTGCTCGATTATAGATTTTCATTTTGCCAACTATATTCTATCCCCGATAAAAAGGAAATGATGCGTTGTGAAAGATTCTCAACGTATACGTTTTACAGCTGGTTGATCAGTCCGCTAAAGAAGATATGTGGGGGAGTGAAGACATTCTGGAATCTCAAATCCGAGCAACAGATCCGACGTTAAGTAGCCAACAGTCGCCGATAAGAAATGTTCGCGTTCAAGAGAGAAGCGGTTAACATGTTTTAATGATACCAATGATACCAGCGTGATACATATTCCCAGTGGCTGTAATAGACTACCAGACGCTTCTTTGTATCAGTTGCTACAATCTGGGGGTGTGTTCTCACTGGCTTCCATAGAAGTAGTATAGAAAACCCTTTTAAAGGCCACTTTTCCAGGGAGATAACTCTTGGTGGCGACAGGTGGCGTTGTTTCTCAAGAGACCAAAAACTACCTCCAACACAGAAGAGTTCCAATCTAGGGGGAGGTAACTCTGGGTCACTAGTTCCGGCAAAGGGCCCCTGGGAATGTATTCTTTCGCGGTGATGCGGTCTGGCAGTAATGCGGTCGCGGAAGAAAGCTTCCGCGGAGAAAAAGTAGTCCCCAGACTTCAAATACGCTGCATGGTCCGATTGGGTCGAGTGAGGCATCAAAGTGAAGCATTCGTGAAGGGGCATCCAGTCATGGGTGGGTGTATGTAAAATTAGGATTTTTCCCGAAACTATAAAAAGCGAAACACGGACTTTACCCCTAAAATAGGGGAAAACACCTATCAACCCTAGACAAAAGGGCTAATATCGGTCCCCGGGCTTATTGGGACCTGCCTATCAAGTCAATGGGGTGGGCGCGTGTAAAATTAGGATTTTTCCCCGAAAATATAAAAAGTGGAACACGGATTTTACCCCTAAAATAGGGGAAAACACCTATCAACCCTAGCCAAAAGGGCTAATATCGGTCCCCGGGCTTATCGGGGCCTGCCTATCAAGTCAATGGGGTGGGTGCGTGTAAAATTGGGATTTTCCCCCGAAAATATAAAAAGCGGAACACGGACTTTACCCCTAAAATAGGGGAAAACTCCTTTCAACTCTAGCCAAAAGGGCTAATATCGGTCCCCGGGCTTATCGGAGCCTGCCTATCAAGTCAGTGGGGTGGGTGCATGTAAAATTAGGATTTTTTTCCGAAAATATAAAAAGCGGAACACGGACTTTACCCCTACAATATGGGTCTGTATTATACAATATAAGGGAAAATGGCTGTATGGGGTATGGGGATGGTCAATTTTTTCGTGGGCTTTACTATGGCTTGTGGGGTCTCGTTTTTCTCGTCTCGCCAAGAAAATGACAATGGGAAGGGTCCCGGAGCGAATCGGTGAAATTTTTGGGAAAAGTCACCGAGGTCTGTATATAGGCTCATACTGGCTATATGGGGGGAGGGGTGGTCAATTTATTTTGTGGGCTTTACTATGGGTTGTGGGGTCTCGTTTTTCTCGTCTCGCCGAGAAAAACACAATGGGAGGGGTCGCGGAGCGAAGCGGTGAAATTTTTGGAAAAAGTCACCGAGGTCTGTATGTAGGCCCATAGGCTGGCTATGGGGGTATAGGTCCAACTTGGAAAATTCACACACGTTCATTGTGATATGGGTTGGTTGGTCTTGTTTTTCACGTCTCGTCATTTAGAACACGATGGGAAGGGTCTCGGAGCGAAACGGTGAAATTTTTGGAAAAGTGCCATATAGCCCATATAGCTCCATACTGGCTATGGGAGGGATAGGTTCAACCTGGGAAATTCACACACGTTCAATCATTGTCATATGGGTTGTCTGGATTTGTTTTTCACGTCTCGTCATTTAGGACACGATGGGAAGGGTTTCGAAGCGAAACGGTGAAATTTTTGGAAAAAGTTCACCGAGGCCTGGGTAAGCCCATAGGCCTATACTGCATGGCTATGGGGTATAGGCCCATACGTGGTGGACGTTTTGGGGTATAGGTGAGCCCCTAGTGATGCTATGGTGTCGTATGAGGTCTTATTTTGAAGCTCTCGTGGAGGAGCATCCGACTGGACTAATAGTTCGTCCGTTTTCAATATTCTGCGCATGCGCAGTCTGGCCCGTAGTATAGAAAGTAGGCATTTTGGGGGTATGTGGGTGTGTGTTTGGGGTAGAGATGGAACGCTATGGGTCCGAATGGGTCGTGGAAGGTGTCAAAGTGAAGCTTGTGTGGGGTAGAGTCAGAATGGCGTGTTTTTAAAATGCAAGTCGCGTCAATCTGCGCATGCGCAGTTGGTTGTAGTAGGTCAAGTGGCCATTTTGGGGCAGTGCAAGAAGGTATTTGGTGTCGAGATGGACCATCCTTGGTCCGATTGTGTCGTGGGAGGTGTTATCTTCCGGTTTCACTAAAACTACCTCCGAACACAGAAGAGTTCCAATGTTCCCTTTAGCATATCGGTCCCCGGGCTTATCGAGGCCAATCGTAGTTACGCCTTAACGCTCTAACGTAGCGCCTTGACGCCATGATATAGACCGGAGAGACAACAACAACAACAACAACAAGGATGACACTTGAGACAACAACAACAAGTTTTTTTTCATATAGTTTATTTTCCCCAATGTTACATCATACCCACGCTGGGGGAGCCGCGTTGGGTATGTTTACAACTCAAAAGACTCTTGCCCAATCGGAGGCCACCATTTGTATCTGTCCTATTCGTTCCTGTCCGTTAGATTCTTGTCCAATCAGAAGTCGCCATTTCAGAAAGTTCCATCTTTGCTCGGTGTGACCTAAGCGTCGTCGGGCAGGCCTGGATATTCTTCGGGCAGCATGTCCTGAAACAGTTGTTTGCGCATTCTGATCGCATTTTCCAGGGCCTCGATGGGTGGTAGCCCCATAGCCTCTTCCAAGTGACGCTTGGTCTTCATGATGGACCTGTGCGTGGGGTCGCCTTTCATTTCAAGCGGTAGTAAGGTATACTGTTCATAGATCGCCATGGCTGTTTTCCTGATGCGGGGGCGCATTTGGGTGTACGTCTGTTGTAAATTATCCCTCCGGCGTCCTCGATCGCTGCAGCGTAAGTATTGATAGCTGCTGTCACAATACGATCCCAGAAGGTAGGATCTGCCTCACTTTCCACGGACGTAGGCTGACTATCTGAGGTCAAGCTCTCCGTATCACTAGATAGACTCTCAGCACTCTCTGTTTCGGTATCAGTCGATACACTCTCAGCAGTCTCTGTATCAGCATCCGCCTCAACGGACTCCTCAGAGTCAATCCCATGCATATTTTTCTGGTGTCGCATCATATCGTAACGTCTGGTGAACGTACGTTCGCTCTCAGAGCAAGTATAAGCCATGTTGACGGTTGAACGTCGACTGTGCGTGTTTTTGGAAATACGCTTGCTTTTAAAGACAGTAACGCCCATCAACGCTTAGCTTAACGCTTCAACGCCCTGGTGAATTAGCTCAGAAGCTCTGATTTCCATGGAATTGACACCAATTCATCAAAATGCAGTGACGCCCGTCAACGCCCGTCGTCACGCCTTAACGCCCGTCTCAACACCTTAACACACTTTCTTAACGCTTTAACGTCGTTTAATGATGCGTTCGAATAAATGTTTCTTTTGTGCTATTGCTCTGACATACGCCGCTTTCCAGTTCATGTCCGAGGTTTTCAACATCGACGCTGTTCTTTCAATTTCCATATGGACTGGGTCCTTATCCAACAATTTCATATGGGTCACGAGGTCGACATACCGCTGACGTAAAGCCCGTCGTAGTCTGGGTGCCAATCTATTATGGGCTAAAATTGCGGCTTCCTCTTTCGAATACCCTTTGCGTTGAAACTTGTTTTCTGTGACCCTCAACGTCTTGCCCATCTCGGCGTTCATACTTCATACTTCCATAGCCTCGAGTTCACATTATGTTCATTCCCTTGTACGGGTTTGAGTTGGTCCTTCACGGTTGGGTGATATTCCGGGACTGATGGTATGAAGGGACCCCGCTGTATGGGGGTGGGTTGCTGCCGCTGCTCTACTAGCTGTGGACTCGGTGGATGGTGTCGGGGTATATGACGTTGCGGTGATCACTCGCCGGGTAGCAGGTGGGTCGTCAGCCGGCGATCTTCGGGGATATGGGCTTTTAAATCTACGAATAGGTAGCCGTACGGACGACTTGTTTCCCCTTGAAACGCCTGCATGAAATGGTCGATGTTCTGAGAATAAATTCGACTACCAAACACACGGATTTGTGCTCTGTCAATGGGATTGGAGAGCAACACAAAGTATTGGCAGTTCAAGGCAATATGTCTGGACGCCTTCCCTTGAGGAAAGAGATTCTGGGTCAAATAGATGACGGACATATTCCTATGATGGGATCCTTTAGTAAACAAGTCGGCAACGTGTGAATTGTCCTTGGCCGCACTCATCAGATCATCTAGCACTACCACGTTGGTTTGCTCGGGGTCAAAGTAATACGGTTCGTCTATGTCGTGAGGAATCCCTGGGACGAAACTCACATTCTGTAATCGCGTAGTTTCGTAGGCGGGATGCCATTGGCTATAACACCAAACAACACGTGTCGGAGCTGGGGTTGCCACACCTTCCTCTAAGAACTTCATCACCCAGGACGTCTTTCCACATGCCGTAGGGCCGCTCACCGTCATCGTATAAGGATGCTCTACTGCACTTGTTGGACCTATAGCGGAACTCGGCGGTGTCTCTTGGTTGTGTTTGCCTTGAATGTGCCTGAGCATACTATCGCGACGAGAGAAGGTTCTCTGACAGAACGTACACGTACACCACAATACATAAGGACTGATGAGGGACACATGTTCATTCTTATATGTACAGACACCACCACCAATACCACCAGCACCACACACTACCACTACACACACACACACCACCACCACCACATTCCACCACCACCACCACCGGGCGTTGACGGGCGTCAACGCCCGGTGGTGGTGGGGGGAGCTCCCGTGTGGCAGAGTTCTTGGATCGGAGCTCTTGGAGCTCAAAGCCTGTGGAGCTCAGAGCTCGGAAGTGACATTTGCATATGACCTCTGTGAGGTCACTTCCGCTTCCGTTCACGTGACCGGAACTGACCTTTGACCCCTGCGCGCAATTTTTATCCGGTATTGTTAGCGCGCGCAGGGGTCAAAGGTCAGTTCCGGTCACGTGAACGGAAGCGGAAGTGACCTCACAGAGGTCATATGCAAATGTCACTTCCGAGCTCTGAGCTCCACAGGCTTTGAGCTCCAAGAGCTCCGATCCAAGAACTCTGCCACACGGGAGCTCCCACCACCACCACCGGGCGTTGACGCCCGTCAACGCCCGGTGGTGGCGGTGGTGGTGGTGGTGTGTGTGTGTGTGTGTGGTGGTAATGTGTGGTGGTGGTGTTGGTGGTGGTGTCTGTGCATATAAGAATGAACATGTGTCCCTCATCAGTCCTTATGTATTGGTCGACAGATCAACATGTCGTGTACGTGTACGTTCTGTCAGAGAACCTTCTCTCGTCGCGATAGTATGCTCAGGCACATTCAAGGCAAACACAACCAAGAGACACCGCCGAGTCCCGCTATAGGTCCAACAAGTGCAGTAGAGCATCCCTATACGATGACGGTGAGCGGCCCTACGGCATGTGGAAAGACGTCCTGGATGATGAAGTTCTTAGAGGAAGGTGTGGCAACCCCAGCTCCGACACGTGTTGTTTGGTGTTATAGCCAATGGCAGCCCGCCTACGAAACTACGCGATTACAGAATGTGAGTTTCGTCCCAGGGATTCCTCACGACATAGACGAACCGTATTACTTTGACCCCGAGCAAACCAACGTGGTAGTGCTAGATGATCTGATGAGTGCGGCCAAGGACAATTCACACGTTGCCGACTTGTTTACTAAAGGATCTCATCATAGGAATCTGTCCGTCATCTATTTGACCCAGAATTTCTTTCCTCAAGGGAAGGCGTCCAGAGATATTGCCTTGAACTGCCAATACTTTGTGTTGTTCTCCAATTCCATTGACAGAGCACAAATCCGTGTGTTTGGTAGTCGAATTTATCCTCAGAACATCGACCATTTCATGCAGGCGTTTCAAGGGGCAACAAGTCGTCCGTACGGCTACCTATTCGTAGATTTAAAAGCCCATACCCCCGAAGATCGCCGGCTGACGACCCACCTGCTACCCGGCGAGGGATCACCGCAACGTCATATACCCCGACACCATCCACCGAGTCCACAGCTAGTAGAGCAGCGGCAGCAACCCACCCCCATACAGCGGGGTCCCTTCATACCATCAGTCCCGGAATATCACCCAACCGTGAAGGACCAACTCAAACCCGTACAAGGGAATGAACATAATGTGAACTCGAGGCTATGGAAGGATTTGTTCAAAGAAAGTATGAACGCCGAGATGGGCAAGACGTTAAGGGTCACAGAAAACAAGTTTCAACGCAAAGGGTATTCGAAAGAGGAAGCCGCAATTTTAGCCCATAACAGATTGGCACCCAGACTACGACGGGCTTTACGTCAGCGGTATGTCGACCTCGTGACCCATATGAAATTGTTGGATAAAGGCCCAGTCCATATGGAAATTGAAAGAACAGCGTCGATGTTGAAAACCTCGGACATGAACTGGAAAGCGGCGTATGTCAGAGCAATGGCACAAAAGAAACATTTGTTCGAACGCATCATTAAACGACGTTAAAGCGTTAAGAAAGTCTGTTAAGGCGTTGAGACGGGCGTTAAGGCGTAACGACGGGCGTTGACGGGCGTCACTGCATTTCGATGGATTGGTGTCAATTCCATGAAAATCAGAGCTTCTGAGCTAATTCACCAGGGCGTTGAAGCGTTAAGCTAAGCGTTGATGGCCGTTACTGTCTATAAAAGCAAGCGTCTTTCCAAAAACACGCACAGTCGACGTTCAACCGTTAACATGGCTTATACTTGCTCTGAGTGCGAACGCACGTTCACCAGACGTTACGATATGATGCGACACCAGAAAAATATACATGGGATTGAAGACTCTGAGGAGTCCGTTGAGGCGGATGCTGATACAGAGACTGCTGAGAGTGTATCGACTGATACCGAAACAGAGATTGCTGAGAGTCTATCTAGTGATACGGAGAGCTTGACCTCAGATAGTCAGCCTACGTCCGTGGAAAGTGAGGCAGAACCTACCTTCTGGGATCGTATTGTGACAGCAGCTATCAATACTTACGCTGCAGCGATCGAGGACGCCGGAGAGGATAATTTACAACAGACGTACACCCAAATGCGCCCCGCATCAGGAAAACAGCCATGGCGATCTATGAACAGTATACCTTACTACCGCTTGAAATGAAAGGCGACCCCACGCACAGGTCCATCATGAAGACCAAGCGTCACTTGGAAGAGGCTATGGGGCTACCATCCATCGAGGCCCTGGAAAATGCGATCAGAATGCGCAAACAACTGTTTCAGGACATGCTGCCCGAAGAATATCCAGGCCTGCCCGACGACGCTTAGGTCACACCGAGCAAAGATGGAACTTTCTGAAATGGCGACTTCTGATTGGACAAGAATCTAACGGACAAGAACGAATAGGACAGATGCAAATGGTGGCCTCTGATTGGGCAAGAGTCTTTTTGAGTTGTAAACATACCCAACGCGGCTCCCCCAGCGTGGGTATGATGTAACATTGGGGAAAATAAACTATATGAAAAAAAACTTGTTGTTGTTGTTGTTCTCTCAAGTGTCATCCTTGTTGTTGTTGTTGTTGTTCTCTCTCCGGTCTATATCATGGCGTCAAGGCGTTATGTTAGAGCGTTAAGGCGTAACTACGATTGGCCCCGATAAGCCCGGGGACCGATATGCTAAGGGGAACATTGGAACTCTTCTGTGTTCGGAGGTAGTTTTAGTGAAACCGGAAGATAACACCTCCCACGACACAATCGGACCAAGGATGGTCCATCTCGACACCAAATACCTTCTTGCACTGCCCCAACATGGCCACTTGACTTACTACAACCAACTGCGCATGCGCAGATTGACGCGACTTGCATTTTAAAAACACGCCATTCTGACTCTACCCCACACAAGCTTCACTTTGACACCTTCCACGACCCATCCGGACCCATAGCGGTCCATCTCTACCCCAAACGCACACCCACATACCCCCAAAATGCCTACTTTCTATACTACGGGTAGACTGCGCATGCGCAGAATATTGAAAACGGACGAACTATTAGTCCAGTCGGATGCTGCTCCACGAGAGCTTCAAAATAAGACCTCATACGACACCATAGGATCATTAGGGGCTCATCTAGACCCCAAAACGTCCATCCCATGGGCTTACCCAGGCCTCGGTGAACTTTTTCCAAAAATTTCACCATTTCGCTTCGAAACCCTTCCCATCGTGTTCTAAATGACGAGACGTGAAAAACAAATCCAGGCAACCCATATGACAATGAACGTTTGTGAATTTCCCAGGTCGAACCTATACCCCCATATAGCCAGTATGGAGCTATATGGGTTACATGGTACTTTTTCCAAAAATTTCACCGTTTCGCTCCGGGACCCTTCCCATCGTATTCTAAATGACGAGACGTGAAAAACAAGACCAAACAACCCATATCACAATGAACGTGTGTGAATTTCCCAGGATGGACCTATCCCTCCCATAGCCAGTATGGAGCTATATAGGCTATATGGCACTTTTCCAAAAATTTCACCGTTTCGCTCCGGGACCCTTCCCATCGTGTTTTAAATGACGAGACGTGAAAAACAAGACCAAACAATCCATATCACAATGAACGTGTGTGAATTTTCCAGGTTGCACATATACCCCCCCATAGTCAGCCTATAGGGCTATATACAGACCTCGGTGACTTTTTCCAAAAATTTCACCGCTTCGCTCCTAGGCCTCCCATTGTGTTTTTCTCGGCGAGACGAGAAAAACGAGACCCCACAACCCATAGTAAAGCCCACAATTTTTTTTTACCACCCCTCCTCCCATATAGCCAAAATGAGCCTATATACAGACCTCGGTGACTTTTCCCAAAAATTTCACCGATTCGCTCCGGGACCCTTCCCATTGTCATTTTCTTGGCGAGACAAGAAAAACGAGATCCCACAAGCGATAGTAAAGCCCACGAAAAAAAATTGACCATCCCCATACCCCATACAGCCATTTTCCCTTATATTGTATAATACAGATCCATATTGTAGGGGTAAAGTCCGTGTTCCGCTTTTATATTTTCGGAAAAAAATCCTAATTTTACATGCACCCACCCCATTGACTTGATAGGCAGGCTTCGATAAGCCCGGGGACCGATATTAGGCCTTTTGGCTAGAGTTGATAGGAGTTTTCCCCTATTTTAGGGGTAAAGTCCGTGTTCCGCTTTTTATATTTTCGGGGGAAAATCCTAATTTTACACGCACCCACCCCATTGACTTGATAGGCAGGCCCCGATAAGCCCGGGGACCGATATTAGCCCTTTTGGCTAGGGTTGATAGATGTTTTCCCCTATTTTAGGGGTAAAGTCTGTGTTCCGCTTTTTATATTTTCGGGGGAAAATCCTAATTTTACACGCACCCACCCCATTGACTTGATAGGCAGGTCCCAATAAGCCCGGGGACCGATATTAGCCCTTTTGTCTAGGGTTGATAGGTGTTTTCCCCTATTTTAGGGGTAAAGTGCGTGTTCCGCTTTTTATAGTTTCGGAAAAAATCCTAATTTTACATACACCCACCCATGACTGGATGCCCTTCACGAATGCTTCACTTTGATACCTCACTCGACCCAATCGGACCATGCAGCGTATTTGAAGTCTGGGGACTACTTTTTCTCCGCGGAAGCTTTCTTCCGCGGCCGCATTACCGCATGACCCAGAGTTACCTCCCCCTAGACTGGAACTCTTCTGTGTTGGAGGTAGTTTTTGGTCTCTTGAGAAACAACGCCACCTGTCGCCACCAAGAGTTATCTCCCTGGAAAAGGGGCCTTTAAAAGGGTTTTCTATACTACTCATAGAACTATGCTAATGAAATACACAAGGGACTACAATGCTAATGCGTGATTCTCACTTTACCAGACTTTTAATGTTCTGTTACCATGGTTCAATGGTTAAGTATCTGGGATAGGCCTAGTCCTTATTTTCAAAATTCTAAAATAATGTCTCTCGACCAGCTAGTGGATGATGAAATTGCTGACATGACAGCTTGTCCAGCTCATAGTAGAATGCGGGAAAAGAAGGATGACAGTGTATGGATGACCATAACTCTGAACTTCAACCTTAGCGTGACTAACCACCATCTGGAATTAACAATATTAAGGATTTCCGATATTTTTGCTACCGCTCAATATTCGATCTTGTAAGCGGTAATCGGATATTATTCCAGTTGTGACCAATGTAAATATTAGCAATAACAACATTTAAGGTTCAGAGTTCTACGTTTGCTAGATCGAATTACCAGTACATCCAGTTCATGTGGTCAAAAATCTTTGACGAGTTTTATAATTATGTTGTCAAATAACCCAATTGCGGGTATTCTGGTTTGCTCATTGATCCTACAAATATAGAACAACCATGTCTTTGATCTTTCCAAAACATGTCCGGGCTTATACTTTCTTCGGTTCAAGCCGTGCGTTTATTATAACGCATAAATTTTCACTAACCGCTCTAGAGTAAGCACCTTTTGTTTGAACGAGTACTTTGGGTAAACAAAATAGGGCTGGCAGTGTTCGTCAGATGGTCGATGTCCGGCTTTGTGTACCGAATGGCCGACATATAACCATTACTAGTAAAATGCAAGGCTTCTGTCGGTGTTTGAAAGTCGAATTAGACGCTTATACTTTACGATATGACAACATAAGACTGACGCTCTAACCGCCTGACCACACTGGACTGAGACTCTAACCGCCTGCCCACACAGGACTGGCCCTCTAACCGCCTGACCATATAGGACTGACGCTCTAACCGCCTGACAACATAAGACTGACGCTCTAACCGCCTGACCACACTGGACTGACACTCTAACCGCCTGACCACACAGGACTGACCCTCTAACCGCCTGACCATACAGGACTGACGCTCTAACCGCCTGACCATTCAGAACTGACACTCTTCCGCCATCAGAATCCCTGGTTGTACGGCTGTCAATTTCAACGTTCACCGATTGTCTTTGCTCTAGGGGAGTGTACAAAACAAGTGCATGATAATAAAAAAGATATGAACTGTTAACGACTTTTTACCTATTTAGAGCCCTAAATTGGACTCCACCATGAAGACATGAGCAGTGTGACTAACGTCACAGGACCTACGAAGTAGAGTAGGCATTAGGACTCGATCGCATTTTCATTGAGATATGATGTGACCCTCCCCTACGGTACGTTTCATCATAATATGGTACATGTACAATCTTCCATAACAGCCATAGGTTCTCTTTATAACATGCCTTTTGTGAGATTGAGCAAGATTATATTCTGGGTATTTATATATTTACATCGATGTGTTCGTGCCACAAAAAATGAAAGTATATTGGTGAATGTTCTGGTCATTTAGTGATCCGGCCCTGGTACATCAAGCAGTTGAATAGACTCGGAGTTAAACACATTAATACTGGGTTTCACCAGCCTCCGTCTATAAATAGTTCGCTCAGCTGTATTGAGGTCGCTGTCCTCAGATCTTGCGGTTGAATCCAACAGCGAGAGAGCACCAGGCATGCCAGGGCTGTTCCCAAATTCCATGGTGTCATGTTTCCCTCGCTTAAATGATCGGACTTTTCTCCGTATGATCTATAACAATATACTGAAGTGTTAATTATAAATCTAATTTTAATCAGAATTATTTCAGATCAGAACTAGCTGGTAACAATGCCCTAATGCTCGTTCATGCCAAAAATCAAGGTTATAATGTCAACGGTTCTCCTTATTTTGCCGACGAAAGGATTCGGATGGGACTGACTGACTCACTCATTACCGGACAACGTTGATTGTTGGCATGAACGTGCATTAGGGCATTGTTACCAGCAAGTTCTGATCTGAAATAATTCTTCTTCAGTATATTGTTATATATATGTAAGCTGTAGCCTGTAACGTGTATCCTGTTTCACATCCAAACATGTCATCATTGCCAAGAAAACTGTGGTCCGTTTTGCTCCAGCGTTTTATCGCATTTAATGAGTAGGCCTATCAGTTACTCTCCGGCTAAAAATACCCTACTGCATATACCCTCAAAAATTCAGCGCTGTTTGCACAACGAAGCTGAGGTGGTTTAACGTTTATCATAAAGAAAATCACCGATCAACTGCCATAGAATATAATGTGAAACAAGGAAACCGGAATAGTACATTCATCAGATTGCCGATACCCAAAATGTGTTGTCTCATATATCTAGATAACAACGTGATATAGAGACGCTATTTATTCGTCTTTGTACCGGTTATGCTCAGGAGAATCACATAGAATCATTATTATCTTGTGCATAGAAGGTGTTGGTCTCGAGTTGAATTACCGTAAACTACATAAATGCTACCTTTCTATACTATAGTACTATATATAAAAATTTGGTGTATTGTTGGGAAAATAATGTGATTTAAAAAGTTGTTTTGATCCTGGACAAGGGCACTAAAAACCACTAAAGAGATGTAGATGTATTTTCACACGTAAAGCTTGAAATCTAGTGAACCTATATTATTCAATCTGTTTCCTTAAAAAAAAAAATGTAAAATTAAATCGGTAATCGTTATTTATTTTGGAATGAAGGCGCATTAGGAGACTGTTACCAACAAGTTCTGAGCTGACCTATTTTTGATGGAAATTTCTGGTGATTTTTGATGAAAATCAGTGGCGATTCTGACTTGGGCGGTGCCCATCTTAATATAGGCAGGATTTCAACTGGGGGTGGGGATTTCCAAGAGTTCAGTTCGCGTTCGAGTCCTAATGCCTACTGTACTTCGTAGGTCCTGTGACGTTAGTCACACTGCTCATGTATGTATGCAGGCATACGATATAATGTTCCTCTCTAAAATACAACTTCCTTACAGATCGAAGGCGGATATATTCAGTCTCGGCCACAATGGTTAACAATGATTAACAGAAAATTGTAGTTCTTGCGCGAATCAGAATGATCCTCTGAGTATTTCTTTCCACGGTTCGTGGTCGACAATCTACCTGTAATGGAATTAGAATAGTCTTATTATTAGAAATGCAAATTCCTGGGAACGTTAATGCGAATGAGAAGCGATTTCTTAAAAAAATGTATATATTAATGGAAATGATCTTTCTGAATTTCATAAATGCTTGCACGTTGTATTCAGTCCATAGTTCCTGGTATGCTACGTTTCCACGTCGAATGTCAATTGATGGCGTAAAACACCATGGTATGCTACTCACAAGGTTTCCTTGTGATACAATCTGGTAATTCAATTGTTTGCTGAAACGCAGCTTCCAATCCCTTCCAATGTATCGTATGAACTGGATATTGCCTGGTCGTAAATACATAATCCATCGACTTCCACAAGTGTTCAATGGACTTCAAATATTGACTGATGGGTTATGATTTTTACATTTGGATTGAAAGAAATCCACCTGCATTTAAATTTGACGTACAGGTGCATAATTTTTCTACCTTACATACTAGTTCCCGAACGTTACCTGAATGAAAAAATGAAGTTCCTTCCGAATGCATTTCTGGTGGCATTTTGTTGAGAAGTAAGATAAGATTATCAGACGAGCTGTGTCGCGATCATCTTATATGGTAACTGTCTTTCATTTACGGTTAACTCTACCCCTTTATGCATGGCACTATAACGTGAGCTGGACAACAACAATATGTTCAAATCACTGGCCAGCTGCCAGACACTGTCAGATTTTGGGTCAAATTGGACCTATATACAAGTAGCCTGTACTCGCTTAGGTTGTCAGGAGGGCATTTTGATGAAAACCTAACTTTTGAGGTCGGACCCGAAACCTTCACAATTCCCTGATGTATACCCAGAGAACACATAACCGAGCAGTATGACAGTTTACTTTTGTCATCAGATTGTACACGCTATTCCACAAAAGCAATCTGAAGCTGATTTTGCGACTGAATGAAACAATTTCTTGATTTATGGTGAAAAAGCCTTGCGACAATTATACCTTCAAGGCAGAAAGCCTATTGAACACTCGATGACTACGAGGTAGTTTCAAATAGATTGTCGACCAACGTTCAAGAAAGTAGCTAGGTCATCCTTTCTGAGATTCACACAAACCGTCGAAAGATATACTCAAATAATCTCAAAGATTCGCGAGAACTACACTATTCTATCAAAGTTTCAATTTTTGTACCAACCATTGTGACCGAGATTGTAGCATCAAAGAGATTCATGACATTCTTTGGCTGTCAGATGTCTATAGCACTCTTACCCCAGAAGGTGTAAATTACACCTCTACGGGGTGTAAATGGCTTGTCCCAGGGCTAACACCCTTTTGGGTGTGAATTAACACCCTCTCCAAAAGGTGTAAATTTACACCTTCTCGAAAAGGTGTTAAGTTACACCTTTTTTGCTCACATTACACCTTCCATGGGTGTTCATTCACACCTTCCAAATAAAATTTGCACCTCCCAGACAAATTTATGAGCATATTTTTGTTGGGAACCCAGCATCCCATGGGTGTTTATTTACACCTTTTGACCAAAACAACCTTTCAGTGGTGTTAATTTACACCTTTTCAACAGAATTACACCTTATTTGGGTGTTAATTCACACCTTTTGGACAAATTTGAATCACCTTGTGGTGCTAAAATACACCTTTTGGTGATCATTCCATCTTCCAGGGGTGTTAAATCACACCTTATTAGTAGGAATTACACCTTTCAGTGGTGTTAATTTACACCTTTTCAACAGAATCACACCTTCTTTGGGTGTTCATTCACACCTTTTGGACAAATTTTGAATCATCTAGGGGTGCTAAAATACACCTTCTGGTGATCATTCCATCTTCAAGGGGTGTTAAATCACACCTTATTAGTAGGAATTACACCTTTCAGTGGTGTTAATTTACACCTTTTCAATAGAATTACACCTTCTTTGGGTGTTTATTTACACCTTTTGGCCAAAATTAAACCTTCTAGAGGTGCTAAAATACACCTTCTGGAAACGATTTCATCTAAATCACGACTAAACGACTAAATCAGCAAGATTACGGAGAAATACATCCATGGGAGTAATTCAAACAAAGTTGGCAGCGAAGCACGTTACACAGGTTGTTGCTTCGAGATATTATTCTAGCCCGTCTTGGCATGCAAGGCTATTACGCATTTTGCTAGCAAAGGATTCGTTGGTGAGATTTGATTTAAATTAATCTATCTCGAAATAATTGAAAATCGCTAACGAATCTCCCGTCGAGTGATTGAAAATCTACTTTGCAATCACTATGGAGTGTAATGTTGTGTTGCTCTTCGTCCAGTCGTTATAATAACTTCCTGACACTGATCAGATACGTCTGACCGTGTAACCTCTTTGATACGGACACTTTTTGATGTGACGAAATGGTCCATTCTCAATTATGTCTGCCGTGTGAGAGCCAGTAAACGAGATTTCGCTTAACGGGGCAAATATACATGATACCATTTCTCATTCACGATAGTCGTAGAGCGGCACGACTGGATAATACAAAACTTGAGAGCCGTATCTAAGCTAACGAGCCAGTTCGATATTACACTGGAAACAACTAATGGTAAAAGTCTGTTGGAATGACTCTATAATGATTTATTCGAGCCTACTTATGTCATTCCCTGCGTTATATTAACGGTGGCGGTGGAAATATTGAACGGAAGACGTGCGATCACTGTCTCCATCTCCGTGTGTGTACTCACGGACACGGATGGTTCACGTTTTGCTTCTGTTGATGGCAGTATAGGCATAGCGTGGTCCGCGTCATTTCATGTTCAAATTTTGAATAAATGTATTTGAAATTGAATTGTAGAAATGTTCCAGTAGATTCGTACCACTAGATTCAATATTCATGCCTATTGGAATATTTTTTTTTTGCAAAATACTAGGTTGTCAGCTACATAGACATGGTTGTTTTGTTAACAGTCTCAATACTGAAGTGTTAATTGTTTGTGCTATTCATGGGTTCTGGCGGTTTGGCGGAATTAAAAACGTTTCTTGGCGTTTAACGTAGAGATTAAGCGAAACTTTCCTCATCTTAAAAAACAGCTTTAGAGATTGTACTGCTCAATACTACTCTTGTATGATTCAGAAATGTGATATGGAATTGCCTGTCGGTTGCATATCGTACGTATTTGTTCCTGATACATTCGAAATTCCAAATATGTAATTGGCCACACACTCGTGTATTAATCTGGACGGCGAATTCAGTCGATAATATGCGATAATCCTATACTTAGCATCTCAAAAAAGTATAACAGGCAGCTCTCCAACATGATATATTATTTTTGATGGCGAGTTCAGAAAATCTTGTTCAGGAGAGAAAAGTGATATTTTGACAACTGATCAGTTCGATGTTACCGCGCTGTAATACAGACACAATTTCCCTGGTAACCTTTCATCGGGTCAATTTTCCTATTATTTTACCTTTCTAACCCAGATCAACATAAAACATACTTTTTCCCACACGCGCTCCCGAAAAAGTCCAGGGATTAAGTTATCGGTAAAGCATTACTCACGATACACTAACGTCCACTGAACATATTGCTAGTGCGTGATTTAGCATAATAACACACTTTCTGTCTCTGGGCCGTGTTATCAATTTCGGAGCAAGAGAATTGATGCCATATGAAGCATTCGGAATACAAGCGTCTAGTCCGTCATTCATAATTCAGCCGTCGTCCATTAAAGAATATCACCGTCCATCATCCAAAGACCTATTCCATATCCATATAACAGTATTAGCACCAAATTCAAAAAGACAATCATAGTATAATTAAACATAGGCTAGTTTCCTGCAATGTTTCAATGATGCCGACAAGACATCATGATGTTCCAAAAATACAAAATCCGTATCGCTGATCAGTATTTTTAATCCACACAGACACTCAAACTGAAAATTACTCCAGAGTTAGACTATAAAGTTGAACAAGGTATTTTACTTCCCGAAAGGACCGATTGAATCGCGTTTCTGTGATCGTGTTTCTATCGCGCAAATGGTTGGGTTGAAACGCCAAAATGCGGACAAACCCGACCCAAGAGGCCATTGTACCTCGTCAAATATGAGCATCACCCGATTGTTTTGAACATTGTATAAATACGTGGTTCCCAACGGTGAAAACAGTGTGTACCATATCATTAACTACGTCTTCACCATAACGGTACCATGGTGGTATCGAAGCGGACACACAAGCACCGACGGTCCGCGCTGGTACCAACGATCAGCTCTGGTACAGCTATGGTACCATTACGGTGAAGGGCTGGTCACCGCTGTTGTACTAAACCGCTGTGTATACAATGTTATCGCCGACGGGAAACTTAGATGTGTACGTACTATGGGGTTCCAATGGCATGTGTACCATTATTCCAGTTGAACAATAGAACAGTTGCGCAACAATGTGGTGTAGAGGCATTCCTGGCACTGATCACTTCTATGCAGTAACTGCAAAGCTTGATAAGATGCCTGATAAGTTCTGAACAGTTACTGACTCTACTCTACTAAGCAGTAACTGCTCAGAACCGTTGAGTTACTGAACGGTTCCAAGCTTCCTTGTGCAGTTTCATGTAGTGAACATCTGAATGCGTATTGCGGCAGCTGATCAGTGCTCCACAGAATCTGAAGAATATTGGTGAGTGCCAAAATTTTCAGTGCTCAATTAACTGTGCTGAATTGTTAGTTAAGGATAGCTGCCCCCTTAGAGGCAGTTTTTGCACCCAATGACAATTTGTCTTCTGTATCAATAAATATATAAGAAAACCATAATAAACTATATATTTTATGAAAGCGTACATCGTAGGGATTCCAACTATATGACATGTATAACCGATGCTGCAACTGTGTAGAAAATATTCCAATTTTAAAGAATTCAAATGAAAACAATAGCGTCCATTTTTCAATTGAAATTTCATGAAAACTGTTTTGTTTCAACTTTGACGGTATACCTTCATAGGAGACAATTCGAACTAGTAAACCTTATCTCATTTTTTTCAATTTTTGCCTGTTTTGTTTTTACGTCTATTTTACTGAAATAAATTGAACAAAAACATACTATTTTACGGTCGTTTGTCTTAAAAGTCGAATAATTAAAAAACTATGTCGAACTTATAAAAAGTGAGATAAGGTTTACTAGATCACCTTATAAGTAACACGCTCGTATTTTGCTGTCAGCATGCGATATGTATGTATTTGTATAGTCTTCGTGTGGAGACGCTTGGGTGTATAACCCTGTTTTATAAGTTTCTGCAATCATGTTTTGTGACGTCTATAGTGTTTGTTGAATGAGAAAGAACTGGTTTACAAATGATCGGCTCTTGAAAGCGTCTACATATAGTCATACTCATAAGAGAACCGTTAAACGTCAGCCAAAATGATGCACAATTAGTACCCATTGGATTACCTATATACTCTAGATGTATTGTTGCAAAATTTCACATAGATATTATTGAGAAGGACAAGCAACTCTATAAAGAAAGAAACAACCCATGAATGGTATCCCTTGTATATAGTAGAGCTAAAAATGCTTTACCGCTTCTGACATTAACATGTCGGCGATTAGTTTTCGATAATTTTAATGAACCCAGACGGTCAATCAGGTCCTGATGAGTATAGAGAGTTCAGAAATCCCATGTGGATAAATGTTTTTTTATATTTATATATTTTTTTGTATCTACATATTTAGAATTAGTAAATCAACACCGTTCCCAAATTGCTTTTACCTCCTAAAGGACCCTCGTCAATAGATTTTAATGAAGCTTGGTGGTGCAGCTTCTAAATCCTGCTATGAATATAACTTTGTATGAATGGTTTATGTGTTTTGGGAGTCCACAGTGATACATATGATACGAATCACTGTTCTGTCATCTGTCGATCATAGCAGATCTGTCGTTGCTGGATTTCCAAATTGTATGCCATAATACATATCCTATTATTTTTAACGAAGCAAGTTGCCGCGACCAATCTCGAAATACTCCAATGCAAAATGAATGTACTAGATGGTTTTGGCGGCTGTTTCATTACTACTTTTATGACCCCAAATTGGGTCAAAACGTTGATGTCCACCAGTCAGCTCTGGCCGCTTTGAGTGTATGTATAGTTTTTATCGAGAACAGTCCAACACTGCATGTTTAATAATGGTTTTAAGGCCTACGTGAGACGGTATGCCTGTGGGAAGTCGTCCTAATGATGGATGGAAGATCTGTCTAACACGTTACTTAGGACGAAACTACGGCATTCAAATTGAGTACTGAGGCCAGTCTGTATTGTTTCTCATAGTCTGAACGCCGATGGCTGCACATCGTTTTCAGTGAGAATGCTTTGACAGTTAAACTAGCAAGAACTGTATTCCCATCAGGAAAGCTTATTTGAAGCTGTCTGCCAATTTCTTTATCAGTGCCCTTTCAGATAAATAGTGAACAGATTTGTTTATGAAAAACCCACACAGCCTAAGAATGTTATCTCGTCTGTTGGATGCCTGGTACATGACAATCCCAGAAACTCTGTTTTGTTTTCGCATTCATTGCATGTACATAAGTACAGATTGAAGATTGAATTTACTCCGTGACCAACCTATATTGGAGGTTCTCATATTTCTATATATCTTCCAATATATGTATTATGCCGTGGCTTACAAACAGCGTCTTTGTATTTGTTTTAAGGGGTTACATGTTGTTGACTGCAGGCTTGTTTATGTGCCAAATAAGCGGGATCTAAGCACTCGAGTATACAGAATACACTTTTCCTAGGCCTCGAGACGCAGATTATAATACCTCTTGGCATGACTGTGTATATCCATTTTATAGGTGTCGTTAAAATACATTTTCTTTGAACAATGTGCGAATTTGTCTTATCAGAGAAAATTTACGGGTTTGATGCCTTTGAATGTAAAAGCACATTAAACGAAGTACTCGCACCCTTTGTGTTGAACCCATTTGTCTGATATGTAATGAGGTATGGAGGTACGGATAGCATGTAATCTTATTACACCAAAGCAGGATCTAAACGAAGTACTGAGCGACGTAGTCGTCTCCGCTCCTCCCCGCTGTTAGTAATGAGTTTTATGTATATCTAGTACATATTCTTCTCATTTGTGTACCTTTAGACGTGAGCCATATGTCGGAGGTGTCTGTACTTGTTAATATGTACAGAAAGGTTTTACGACAGGGACGGACTAAAAATATACAGCAAAATTGGTGAGAAATAAACAGGCGGTGAAATGAACTACAGCTCATTCAATCCTCCGGAAGAATGAACATTTCGATCTACCCTCATTGAAATGAACGAACCCTATTGCTTAGAACCCAAATTTGATTATTTGACTGGTCTAAATTGTGATTGCTCCCTGTAGCTCGATTTCGCAGTCAGTAGATTCCCACCGTGTACGACTATCAATCATTTCAATATCAGAGAAGTTAAAAAACCCAAAAGAAAACTGTCAAAGCAAACTGAAGCAAACTGTCGAACAGAAGATAAGTATATGAATATGAACGGTTTATAACGTTTCTGACGAATTAGATTAATTCTGTGAATATTTGTCAGACTATACATTAATTTTTAAATGATTAATGCTAGTATGTTGTTGCGGCCTAGATCCGCAATGAACAACGAGAATGCGAACCTAGTGCAAATATTGACGATGCCTACCTTCTCGAATCAAACAAGAGTTTTCAACAGACTCATTGCTGCCATCGGACGCTCGCACGTCGCTGAATTGAATGGTTCACAATCGCTTATGTTCGGAACGAGCAGATAGGTTGAACATCCCCTGAAATACAACATCATCCACTACTCTCCAGAAGCGTTACATGGATCTAAAATATGAGGATTTAGGATTAAGGGTACTGATTCTAAAGACCCTGATAATACACGACCAGCATGCGGGTCTTGTGTACAGCTGATTCATTGTCATAAGCGCGTACAGATCTTCAAGCATCGCGCGAACAACTTCCATCTTAGGGGCATTTTGGTGCTGTTAGTTCAGACTATCTATTATCAATTTCTTAGATATGCTCAAACAACTCCTCTAGGAACTTCATCGTGCATAAAGTCATATAACTTCACATTCATTGTAAGAAATGTCGAGCACAAAAATCGCATTATTGAACTTAAACTATAAAAAAATATGTTTTTTATTATTAAAAATCGAGGCAGAGTTTCTTGGTTTGAAAACTATATTGTAAGAACATAAAAGCTCAAACTTATTAGCGAGACAGCTCAATTTAAAGCCAAATAGTTCAGCTGTTATAATAATGATAATATAAGCAGAACAAAATTCCAATTCCCTGAATGAATAGTTTCAGGAAATATAAAACTCCTTTTCGTGGGTTATTTATTGCAATTCAATTCAGGAAAACTGATAAAATATCCAAAATATTATCGCTTGTGGTCTCGGGACCTTAAGCTGTATGGGTGTGAGAAAGTTGTTCCTGTGAGTCTCTACTAGTGAGAAGATACAGATTCCCTTGGTTATTATTCAGACGATTAAAGTGTCCGCATAGATAGCAACATTTTAAAGTGTCTACATGAATGGCAAAACTGCACTCCTCCGTCAACATAATAACATGCTTTACATCACTTCAGCCTGCCTCGCATTTAGCTACATATTCATAGAGCTAAAATGTTAACTTGTAGATTTATTACATTCATGTCGTGTTCAAATAAGAAACGAAGACCTTTCGATTGATTTACAAAGACTGCCTTTCGAATTTCCGGCCTGATGCCTATATACTTATTCAGGAGCATATATTATCCGACATGTATAAATAGTGTAAATATTGAACAAACATATCTGGCAGATGCCCTTTGTTCAAATAAGTGGTTTTATCGTGATTATGGATACAAACTGGTATCCGTGATTGTACCCGGCTTAGATTAATTAAATGTCATCAGCTCGATCATTCAAGGGGGCCATTCATGTTGGTATTTATTGACTTACTGAAAGCAGCTTGTGAAATATCTATGATACACTCTACTATCGCTCATTTGGTACACAATCGATTTCGATAAACGCATACCCAGTTATCAAATGCACGTGATACTTTTCTGGAACACCGACTGTTACGGTGACTAACGCAATACATACACTAATTCAGAAGTTTGAGTAGGGAAATTTGCGATGAACGCAGCTTTTAATAATACTACTAATCATAAATAATAAACTGTATCAATGCAAAGTTGATAATCGTAAAGATTTTTTTATTGGTAATTATTACAATAATAGACTAGTATTGGTGAAAACTCATGTTACCGAGACCACGGTAATATTGGCTCTATTCTCAAAATGTTTAGATTGTTTTGACCTCAAATTAACTTCTGACCTATTAACAAAATGTGTTTCTTTGATTTGTATAGATACAAACTCAATTCAAGACAATGACCAGTATTCGTATAAAATATGGTACCCAGGAAGCAAGTCAAAACAAAAGACGATATGTTTGGGTCTATTTTCACCATATTTGACCTTTTTTCCTGAAATTGACCGATTGACCTATATTTCAAAACGGCAAAATGTTTTTGAAGAGTGGGATTATGAAAAGAAGTTATGATAGTGTATCACTTCTGCTCGGAAGGTTTAACTAATTGAATTTGTAGGACCTTTTCTGAGATCTGCATCCTGAATATTAGTACTGTTCAGAACTGTTCTCTTGGGTAGTTCTGTACAGTAACAGAGTAGTAGGATCCACTGATTAACTTGGCACAACACAGGAGGAGGATGACTCAGAAAATATTAGCGAAAAGCATTCTGTAGATCAATATTTTGACATATATTTATTCATTTCGTCGTCAGGAATGGTACGTTACAACAGGTTTTATAAGTTTGAAAGAACAATTCAAAGATAATCAATCAGCCACTGCGAGCGGAAAAGACAGAACGAAAGATGTCCGTGATGATATCCTTAGAAAAAGGTGAATGCATATCAAGGACGCTTTTAGGTAACATTGCTAAACTGCTAAGTGAGTCTGCCAAAATAATTGTTAAATAGAAATATTTTCTTAACAACAACGATCCTGTACCTCTTGTGTACAAAAGTTAGGTTGTTTATAAGATTATTTGCACTGTTTGTAAAGACACTTACATGGGTGAAAATGAGAGGTGCTTATTCGCCTTAACCAACATGGTAGTGGGAAGTCCATCAATGCAATTTTATCCTACATACATAAATGTGAGCTGTTTCAGCAGTTATGTGAAGACATGTTTGATCTGGAAAACAACCGAGCCATTCTGCTTGGTAAACAATTAGCAGAATTTGTATTGTTAAGCTGTATGATTATTGAAAAGGCCAACGATTAAAGTACCCTTCTTTAAAAGCCCTTGCTACTAGGCGAGAAAATCTCTAAATGAAATGTGGTCTCAAAAGATCTAAAGAACTTATCCTGTCAACACCTTCCTTTCATTGGCTAGTTCACATGGGCACCTTTTTGGTTAATCTCATTTTGATTGATTTCATTGGTTAGAACATTACTTAGTGTATGGTTTGTCTGACTGGCTGATTATCTTTGAATTGTTCTGTAAAACGTATATATAAACATGAAAATTGTTGTAAACTACCATTCCTGAAGATGACATGGATAAATTTATGTAGCAATAGTGATCTGCAAAATGCTTTTCGCTAATATTTTCGGAGTAACCTCCTCCTGTAATTGAGTGATGCTATACGGAAATCTTCAGTACAGAACTATAAAGTTATTAACTGAACACTTTCAGCACAGTCAAGAACTGACAATTTCGATACTCAACAGTACAAGTTCTGAGCAGCACTGCTCAGGTTCCACGAAGATCCATTCGGCTGTTCTCTGCTTGAAACTGTACAGGAACTGCCTGGTACCTTTTAGTAACTCAACGGTTCTGAACATTTACTGATCAGCACAGTAAAATCGGCAACTGATCATTTGAAGACAGCTGTAATGTAAAACTGAGTTCCTCAGAATACATGCTCAAAGTCAGGATTAGAAAGAGAGATAGAATTAAGTTTTAACAATATTTCAGCCATATAGTGACAATCAAACAAAATTCTAAGCATTCCAGCATAAACAAGTTAATAACCTAGCAATCTAGAAGTGATCAACACAACACATTAAAAACATGTACGTACAATTAAAATTTATACAACAAACCGATTTCTCTCAAATAACATAAAATACAATCTTCTTTTATCCGACTAAACAGATCTTCTAACTTAGCTGGTCGATAAAAAAGAATCTCTTACAATCTTAAAATCTATACAGTCGACCAGAATGTGTTTCACTGTGAGATCTTCGTGGTATGGAATACACCTTGGGGCTGGTCCCTATTTTAGTAAAAGTTCGTGAGTTAATCGTGTATGGCCGATTCTACATCGCCCGATCATGGCTTGATCGAAATGTTTTCAGATGCCCAGATGAGTATAGCCTACATTTTTTTAACTCATGAAGTTTTTTATTATCCCGAGCATCCCATAAATATTGAAACAGCTTTCTCCCATAAACACAGATAGAGACTCTGAAACAGCTGAACGGGATAACAACAGGATCAACCTCATCATCTAGGGCTGCCTTAGCCATTTCATCAGCTTCAGTATTTCCTTTGATCCCAACTTGACTAGGCAATCAACAAAACACAATATCAATCTGTTGATCAAATCTACTGTCATATAATTGTAGAATATTCCAGATGGTGGGGTGAGTTATGGCTCCACTTTTAATCGCTTGAAGGCATGACAGAGAATCTGAGAATAGGACATATCGATCCTTTAGTGGGATCAGGATCAGTAACCAAGATAAGTGACGTCATCATGATCAGAGTCAAAGAGGTGCAAAACGGGCCAAATAGGTACGAAAAGTGTAAAAGAGGTGCAAACAGGATCAGGTTCTGGTTTAATATCAGTGTGCAACTTTTTTATTTATGGGCTATTTAAGAAAAATCCTACTGGTTTGTGCTCTGGGCAGCCTCAAGATTTTCCTGGCTCTTTCACACCAAGTTCAGCTTTGTACAGCACTTGAAATATCCAACCCGTATTTCCATCCTACAAGTGGGGGCACATATACCACATTCCTGAAAAGTGGTGGCACCCAGGCAAACACCCGTTTTCAAAGTGAGGACATTTCAAACATATACCTCTTTGCTTTCTCGAGTCAAAATGGGGAAACGTACCTCATTTATATTTTATGTATATGTTCAGATTCAAATGTTCTCTTACCCGACATAAAGGACATGTTTCCATTACATGAAGTGCGGCACATATCATGACTGTGTTAATAGTACTTATACAGTATTTAACACGCGATTTCAGTTGTCTAAAACTTCAAAGTTGATCGCATTCTATATTACCCCATACACCTGTTCGATTGTAATAACTTCTATGGTATTTGTTCAACAATTGTCTGCTCAAATTTACTCACTTGGATAATAATAAGCACCTACATGGGAGACGTAACACTGCTAGAGAAGAATGCTATTCAAAGGTCTTATTATGATATTCTTCTATCTTATTCACTGGGAATGGAGAAGAATATGGAATCTTCATAAACGCAGTCGAATACAACAAAGCGAAGATGTGACAGATTCCGACAACAGGTGCGCATCAAAGAGAGTATATGTGAGTGGAAATTGGTGACCAATTTTCAAAGGATTTATAACAATGGAATAGGTGTATGAGGTAATATTAAATGCGGTTAACTATGAAGTTTTAGACAACTGAGATTGCGGATTAAATACTTTAGAAGTACCATTAATACATTCATGATATGTGATATAATCCATGTAATGGAAACATGATTTGTCCCAGTAAGGAAAAATTTGAATACGGATATAAACATAACATACACTGGAAATCTTGTGAGGTATACACGTGTGTGCGTGTGTACGATTCTTGGCAAACTATACCGAAGTTACCAACATGGCGGACGCATACTTAATCCTGATTGGACGAGTCCTTGAAATTGAAATGCTTCTATTCACGAACCTGCATCCTGGTCTTGAACCTGGTTTTGATACTTTTCCCAGCATTGACCCTGTTTGCATCTGTTTGAAAATTTGGACCTATCTGACCCTGATCACGATGGCGTCACTGATCCTGATTGTAATGCTTATCATGTGTTCTGAATGACTTACATTTACCTTACTGACAGATATTAAGTAATCTGAACTTGTAACCCAAATCCCCAATTTCCCAGGCTATTTCAAAAGATGTATGTGTTGCTGGCTTCAAATGGCACCTCCAAATCGAGCATATTTTTTTAATGTTTTCATCCTGCGTAAATAGATAAAATGGCTATACGTAAAATAGATTAAACGCAACATAACAAAGGTGGTGGAATAAGATGACCATATAGGCAGATATACCGACTGCATATTTCCAAAAATATGTCAAAAAACAAAAGTGATCTTTGAGAAGATTTGTATCCCAGCAACGCTTTTATTGTAGCTGTTCGAGTGGACATCTTGACTGACATGACCACACGGCCCCCAGCATCGGCTTGAGCGGTATTAGTGCTAGGGGTCAGAATGAATGGAATAAAAAAGTAATCGACCTAGAGACTGATGATATAGTACACAACGTATGCAGTAAGCTCATACGCCATGTATATATATGGGCCTGGTCGACCAGAGAAAATAGGCGGCATTGTAATGAAACGGTTCCTAAGATGCCTGCGTTTGCTTGCGTGCAAATAGTGTGCAATAGCGTACAATGTGTATGCGGTACTCTGATTATGGACGCGGAAATTCTTCTAGACGACAGACTAAATGACGGAGGAAAACTAGCAGAATATTAAATTGCCTTTAAAGTCAATAAAAATTCTTTTTAAAACCGATAAAAATAAGAAATTTATACATGTGGATGATAACACTTGACTTATACATTATGTGAATTTTGTGACTGATAAACTTGACCAAGTTCATGAAGACGTTAATCATTGACAGAGGGAAGACATCCATACAAAAGTGGATGGGATGGTAGACCGCAAGATTCTTTCTACGTCCGGTAGCACATGTTTCACCACCGCTCATAAACCTTTCCAAATATAACTCGCCATAATTAATTTGAGAAAATACCTGTCTTTGAATTGAGTACTCTTCGAAGCATATTTCCGTAATTGCCGCCAGGTTTGTGAATTCCCAGATTACCCCATATATAAGCGTGGAGAAAGCGTGGAGAAAAATATGTCTAGAACTATCCAGAACGAATACCAATGACTGACGAGTTAAGCTCTTGAGCATCACTTGAGCGGGAAAAGTCTACATCGGGAGCTACAGGATTAGTTTTTACATGTAATCCGATCAACTGCAGTAGATGGTCTAGTCGAGAAATACCAAAAGTTTTACGTCAAAGGTTTGCAGATTTTCTTAGCAAAGCCTTTTTGGGAAAAGTTACGTCATCATTTACGAATATAGTTCCGTTATTTGAAAGGAAATCATAAGAGCTGAATAGACTTTCATCAAAGTCTACATGCGTTTTCAGGAGTTACAACGTGATACAATGACGCTTGATTTTTCGGAAATCTGAAAAAAGATGAGGCGAGAAACACCCAAACCAACCAGGATATAATACGAACCACTGTTCTGTCACCAGAGATATAATTTCAGTCGATCAAAGCAGATCTGTCGTTGCTGAATTTCCAGATTTATTATCTGGAAGAGGTATGCCTCTCCTATTATTTTTATCATATCCTATTATGTTTTGTTTGCCTTGACCAATCTTAATAAATCTCAATGCAGAATCGGTGTAGGATATGGATTTAATGACGGTTTCATTACTACTAAAATTACCCCAGTCATGTTAACACGCTGATATCCTCTGGTCAAATCTGGCCTCTTTAAGTGTATGTATGGTTTTATCGAGAACAGTCTGTCTAACACTACATGCTTAATAATGATTCCAAGGCATATGGGAGACGGTATGCCTGGAGGAAGACGACCCAACGATGGTTAGAAGAACTGTCTAACGCGTTAATTAGGACGAAACTACGACATTCAAATTGATTATTGAGATGTCTGTATTGTTTCTCATGCCTGGAAGCCGGTATGTGCACCTCGTTTTCAGTGCGACTGCTTTCACTGTTAAACTAGCAAGGACTGGGATATACTGTTTAAGATTCATATGTGGGTTCGCTGATTAAAGAAATACACACATTTCACAGACAAATATCTATGACATACAACAGATTTCATGATAAAGTCTGTGAACCGTGAATGGAAAGCTTGTGCATTAAATATGTGTGCTTGGAGTACAGCTCAGATGTTTGTTTCTATAAAGAAAGGGCATTATTCCCATCAGGGATGTTTATTGGAAGTTGTATGTCAATGTTTTTGTCAATGCGCTTCCAGGTAAATCGTGAAAATCTTTGATTATAATTACCTTACACGGGCTATTAAAGAATGCTATCTTGTGTGGAAGATGCCGGGTACATGAAAATTCTATAGATACACTGTTTTGTTTTCGTATTTTCTGACCAATTCATGACCAACATTTGGGGTACCCGTATCTCCAATATAAGTAATGCTCGAATTTAGGGAATTAGAATTTCATGATTTTTTTCTACATTCTGATTATCACAACCAAAATATTTGAATTGAAATGGAGCGGTATGTGAAAACTTTTTCTTCAAAATTCCTCGTTAATAAATTCTAAAGTGTTCTCATCCAAAATATTTGAACTTTCAGATTCTATGTCGACTATCTGACAGGAGAGACGAGTACCAATTTGACATAGTTAACTACCCATTTCTGAATAGCAATAATCCGGAAGGACCTGCATACGAGGTATGCCCCTGGTAAAATCTGCGAGGTCGGGAGCAGACTGGCGAATTTCATCAACGCCACATAGTAAACTTGTCAAACAAGCCTATAACATAAACCACATTCATTGAAAGTTGCTCAAATTCTGTGATAAATATCGTAGCGCGCACGAAATCTCGCGCTGCGTTTCATAACGTGTGTGCAGTTCTGCTTAACCCGGAGCCAGAAGTAACTGAATAGTTTGTGTATTACACCTCCATGATGTTGAAATGAACAATCACAATCAAAGCTTGACTAAGATATATACTCTGGAATTCGTTTGGATAAAGAATGATGGTCAGTGATTAGGATTTTTTTGTACAGAAAATCATCATCATTTTACAACGAGAATCAGCGAAATGTTTTAGAACATCATGGTGTCTTTGCCAGCATCAAGGAGATCTGTTGGCCGCTTATCTCTTGCATGAGACTAGCCTATGTTTATGTATACTATGATAGATTTGTCAAATTTGGTGGTGATGCTGTTATATGGAATAGGTCTTTGGATTATCGACGCGAAAATTCTTTTATGGATGACGGTTGAATATTGAATGACTGATTAGACTCTTGTATTGCAGACATCATTAAAAACTGCTGACTGCTTCTCTCTTTCAGGAACCATCTTATGTTTTTATTATTTTCATTTCATACACATTTGAAATGAGCCTTCGATTACTGATACGGAAATTCTTTCGTGGACGACGACTGGATATTGAATATCTGATGTGATGGTTGTTTCTCACAGTAAAAGTTTCAACTCGAGAAAATATGTCCAATTTTAATGTTTTTCTTTTAAATGATATCATAAGAGTTCAAAGTTCAATACACAAGCGTCTAGTCCGTCATTCAATATTCAGCCGTCGTCCATCAAAGAAGTTTGGCGTCCATAATCTGAAGATCTAATTCATATAATAACATTAGCATCAAATTAAAGGATAAATCATAGTATACATAAAACTAGGCTAATCTCCTGCAAGACAGAAGCGGCAACAGTTCCAAAGATGCCAGCAAGACATCATGATGTTCCAAAAATATCAAATCCGTATCGCTGAGTAGTATTCTTAATCCATATAACTTGAATAAATTTGAAAAGGCGATCCTTTCAACTAAAACCATGGATAATTTTGAAACGGAGGAAAACTTGAGACATGGTAATGTAGTTCTTCCTCCAGTCTCCGCCATACTGGCTGGCGCATTAAGAAAGTTTTCAAATTTGGGCGCATAGCGACGTTTCTGGCACATTTGATTGATTCTGTGAAAAGCTGTCCGATATTTCAGGGATTTCTTTTTACGTTGGGTTTTGGTCGACCGTCTAATTGCCTCGCAACTCGTGTAGTGTTTCAAGAGATCACTACTGTATCCAGCATTTAGGGAACGTCAGTGCGAATTAGAAGCGAATGATCACATTCATGTACATATTCATAGAGGTCAAATGTTGGAATTATAGTATTGGAAAGTTCTGACCGTTGCTTTCTTGCAAGTAAAAGTTGAGGTCGATTTGCAGATATATTTCAGTTAGGTCGTGTCAATACACGGAAAGGCCTTTCCATTGAGTATCGCCGCCTCCCTTTCGAATTTCAGGTCTGATGTTCATATATATTATTTCAAGAGCACATATCATCTGATATGCATTAATAGAGATCAAACATATCCGACAAATATATCAGAAGTTCAAACAAGTTAATTTATCTCGATTATGGATACAAACTGTTATCCGTGGTTGTATTCAGCTTAGATTACTTAAATGTAGAGTATTTCCTGTCTATCAGCCAGATTGTTCACGCTGAAATATCTGTATTGTCCTAGATCATGAAGGTTCCTGCTGCGCTATTCTACTATCGCTCATTTTGTGAACATTCGATTTTAATAAACGCATACCCAATAAAAATTTGCACGTGACACTCTATGAAGCAGAGTATATTACGGTTAATAACGCGATAAAGACACTAATTCAGAAATTTAAGTCGCGATGGACAAAACAGATAATAATACTCATACTAATCAAAATAATAAACTGAAGGGATGAAAAGGATCACCGATAAGCTATATGGTTAATCCTCCCTGGGCCCTCGACATGTGCATAATTATACAAGGACAAATTATCGGACACCTAAAACAACAAACTACAGCTTGTATATGGACGTCTGAATATGAGTTGGTATGCATTGAATGCTTTGTGAACATCAGTTGGGATAAATATGACGTGACCATTGCCATTACCACGTGTAATACCAATATGGCGCAGAACGGATAATTCACATTTGTCTCGCTCATTGAACTTAACATGATCAATCGCAGGTCCGTCCTCTGGGTCGTATATCCCATCCTCACAGGCCTTGTAATTCATTATCCTAGTCTACTGTCTTCCATCAGTAATCAGATCAACATGATCGGTGGTCCTTAGGAGAAATGTTTCCTAAAAACTGCTCCACCTTCTTCATACGAAGGTACGTTGGCGGCGTGATAAAAGTGCTTTTGATGTAGTTGGTTTCTACACACTTTTGTTTTAGCATGGGGCTGTCGAAAGCTAATCCGTGTTTTAGGGAAATAATAACATAGCAACATTAACAGTTCAAAGAACATCAACACCGTTAAATTTGTGTTCATTGCTAATGTGTTCAGGCCGTTCATTGATTAAATATTATCTTTCCCGATTTTTTGTATTTGCTAGAGATAAGAATATGATCACATTAGAATATAGACACGAAGATCTCTGACGCTATGTATCAACCCACTAATTGATGCTTCGCTTAACTCGGGGCTAAATACAGACAAATCACCTCCAACAGGTTTCATTCAACGAACATACACAGTTTCTGAATGGGGGGATCCTTTTAAAGCAGACCGCCCCCCAACACACACACCGCCGATATGCTAAAAATATATGGTCATCAAAAATACATAAAAACCTTACAGAGCTAGATTATGACTAAAAAAATCCACTTCTTCACGTCTGTCATACGGCCTTATTTTTAGGTCGTGATACAGTCACAGCGGAAATACCAAATAGAAATTGCCTATCAGTCGGGTATATTTTTCTTTTTAATTTCGAATATTTTTGCTCTCACATACGCCACTTTTCATTGTTCATTGGACTCGACGAATAAGGTAGGAATGGTAAAAGAGCATTACAACAGACAAAAATCGCCTTGATTGTGAACACGATTTCTCAGTAGAAAAGTGATATGGTGTCATTCTCACAAAGAAAACATGTTCGGCCAACTGTTCAAGAACGACAGAATATTGACACAATTGAAGACAAAGACGTTAATATAGTTACTTCTAAGTTGAAGAGAATAGGGTCGAGTATAACATTGACAAAAACAATTCAGACTAATAGTTGAACTATAAATCTATCCTCTTTTTGGCAAAGAACGTTATCACGTCTTTCAGTAGAGAACGTCTGCTCTGTAAAATTTGCTATCAAATAACAAAATAAATTCCGAAATAATTGAAAATCGTTAATAAATTTCCCGTCGAGTGATTGTAAATCTAATGTCGTATTTCTTCACATCCAGTCTTTATAGTAACTTACTGCCCCTGATCATATACATGTACGTCTGACCATGACCTTTTGCTTTGATACATGTATGCCACTTTGATGTGACGAAATGGCCCAACGCCCATTATATCTGCCATGTGGGGCAAATATACGTGATGTCATTTCTCACCCTTCATAGTCGTAGAGCATCTGAGAGTCGTATCTAAGCTAATGAAACAGTTCGATATTTCACAGGGAAAAATTAATGGGGAAATCTGTTGAAATGATGGCATAATGATTTATTCGAGCCTAATTATATCATGCTCTGGGCTATAATATACTGGTCTTTCATATATGTTGGCATTTGCGGGAAGTTTCATCTGACGACGATACAGCTCACCAATCCCCAGTGTACGAGTTGTCACAATGAAACAGCTCCCCAATTACTAATATACGAGTTGTCAGAGCATTTTCATCATAGCTCTCTAGATTTGTATCTAATATCGCTTATGCCGGTGCTAGGGGCCGTGTGAACAGGTACAATAAAAACGTACCTGAGATACAAAACTCGATTTATTCGAGCCTAATTATATCATGCTCTGGGCTATAATATACTGGTCTTTCATATATGTTGGCATTTGCGGGAAGTTTCATCTGACGACGATACAGCTCACCAATCCCCAGTGTACGAGTTGTCACAATGAAACAGCTCCCCAATTACAAATATACGAGTTGTCAGAGCATTTTCATCATAGCTCTCTAGATTTGTATCTAATATCGCTTATGCCGGTGCTAGGGGCCGTGTGAACAGGTACAATAAAAACGTACCTGAGATACAAATCATATCACTAATTGTTAGATTCTTGGTATGTCCTTTAGAATAGGTTAACCGGAAGACTATACTGTGAAGTCATGTGGCTCTGTCAGTATGTCGGCGCCTCTTCCCATTTCCCTTATATGTGTTGTAATGCTAACGATGCAGCTGGAAGATCACTATCTTCACCTCCTTATGAATTCAGAAATATATTTCGCTTTCGTTGGCGGCAATGTGAATGAAACACTCTCCGAGTAATTTCAATATAGTTGTTTGCATATGTTAGATGAAACTATAAAACCGTTGAGATATTTAGCAGGTTTCTACATCTAAGTTCGATATCGATCGATTGTGCTACCGGTAATTACCGAATTTATTAGGTTGTTATTATGATACACTTAGGTTGTTGTTATTATTATTATTATCCTCCTGAGGTGGGATAGAAGCCCAAATATGCTATTTTTCTAGGCTATGAGCTGTGTTATAAATGTAAGTCCAAAATTGTAGTTAGCTTGTTTCTTTTAGATTTTCCGCTCAATTTGAAGACTGTAGCGTTTTTTATGAAAGGTATATAACCTTGTGTATCAAGCCTTAACCCTCTGTTTCCCACACTATTCCAACATACATCAACATTTGGGACACCATATATCAGAACGGATGAAAGGGCGATAACTCTGGATTTGGCCAAGGGAGAAAACATAATTTATTTGGAAACCATTTCTGATGGAAGGATTAAGGCGAACGTTACGAACCATGCACACACCGACCAGAAACAAAACTATGTTTTCATTGCAGTGATGTTTCCACCCTCTTGAAATAGTTATCGGAAACGGATATATGTAAAACCTGTGTGCCTGGTTAACGCTTTTAGTACATACTGTATATAATATAAGCATAAATGTGGCACCGGCAAATATGAGACATAACTAAAAAGTATACATACCCGGCTGTTTTTCACTCCTATCTCCAGAACGACAACAAATTGAGAGCTGAGATTCCGTGACTTTGTAGCTTATCATATTGGGGTTATTTTGAGCCTATTTGCATGACCCCGTGAGCAGACGATCATGGGGAAATTCGGAATGGCGACCAGGTGGGGTGTCAGAAAAGATAATTTTGGTCAGTTTTCTTCAAAATTATTGCTTTTCTGCATGGAAAAATGGATAAAACCTATTTTATTTCATATCAGAAATTCTTGTTTGCAGGAAACAAGCCTATGTTTATGTATACTATGTGTCTTTTTGAATTTGGTGCTAATACTGTTATATGGAATAGGTCTTTGGATTATGGACGCGGATATTCTCTAATGGACGACGGCTGAATTATGGATGAGGGACTAGACGCTGGTAATTTATCAATTTATCATTCAGTGTTTGCGAAGAAAACACATAAATAAAAAAAATATATCTTGGATTTTCTAGTAGAGCTTGACCCAAAAAGGCATTCCCCCCTCCTCCGCCCCCCCCCCCTCCGCCCCCAGGCTACGGTACACCCCAAATCTCCAAAATGGTTAGCATGATGGCTACGTTACCTTTGTTCACAAAAACTAGCAAATTCTATCAGACAGGATAATGTATATGGGATGCAATTCTGGTTTGTTTATTAATGGATTGTATTCATCGTTCTTGTCATCGGTTCAGGCTATAGAGGTAAACAAGTTAACGAATGGGTCCAAATATGATTTGCCATTCAGAATGTTAGACCATAAAATAGGATAAAATGGCATGGTGGTAAGGAATTGCCGGAGTACTGACAGGAAGTCACATGACACAACAGGCCGATGTATTGGGGTTTAATCTATTTTCGAAAAGCATTGCAGAATCAAAAGTGATTTCTGTGAAGCTTTTATTGTGAGTGTTCATGATGTGGACACTTATACAGAATCACCATACGATCGACTTGAGCCGAAAATATACAAATATTGAAGAGCAGATGGTGCAGATGGTGTAGAAATCACGCTTACAATATAGCTCTACCAACACATCTGATGGAAAAGGATAATTTGGTTCAGCATCAGATGTATAAAAATGTTAAAATTTATTTTGAAAATTGAGAAAAATGTTAAACCACCTGATGATTTCAAGGAGTCCTGTAGGAATGAAGTCGGTGTGTTAAAAACGCTTGCCATATCGAATCACTTTTGTTTCTGCGTTAAATTTGCATACGGAAAGTGCGTTCAGTCAGAGGAAGTTTCAATATTATTCCACATTGTTGAATGCGTTGAATGAAATACGTAGAAGTGTTGAGTGAAGCTCCAGGGAATATATAGCTTACCAGTATTTGTGGATTATTCAATTTAGGATTTAGGGAAATCGTTCGTGTGACATTTGATGAATTAGAACTGACTTTGTATAACTTGTTTGTGAAGAAATTGTGATAATTGTAACCATTTCCACGTTTACCAGCTTAATACAATATTCATTCAACACTTTCAATAATTTGAAAATGAAATGAGAAGTAACCACCTCTTACTGAATGTCAGTGATTTCATGTCAAACTTATTTAACACACGGACTTCATTCCTAGAGGAATCATGGAATCAGCGTCTATAGTGACAGAATTTGAGAGAAACTCGTCAAACCTCGGAAGGAAAAGGACTAGATGGACAATGCGTATTCCACGGGCTTCGCTGATCTATAGATCTATATTTTAAGCTCTGCCAATCACTTTTTAATGCCATTTCAGGTAACAGCTTTGTCTATACATACTCCACAATTCAATATTTCATGACAGGATTCCGCGTGTTCAGAATATTAAAAATAATGATACAGTACTAATACTCCTCGTAAATAATGTTTAGATTGATCGAATATGCTTCGTGAGCAAGCTGTTGTACTAATATTCATATAAATCTTCCAGTATATGTATCCTGTTCCAGGTTTGTCCTTGTTTTTGTCTTAATGTGTTACAGGTTGTTAAATTTAAGCTTTTTCATGTGCCGTCACGCCAGAGTCAAGCACTCGAGTGTATCAAATCCATTGTCCTAGACCTTGACACGGATAATATAATCTCTCATGGCATGATAATGCCATGTCGTGTACATTTGTTTTGTGTCGTAAAAATACAGTTTCTTTGAACAATATGCGATTTTGTCTTTCAAACAAATTTACAGCGGTATGTGCCTTTGTATGTAAAAGCACATCAAACGAAGTACTCACACCTTTTGTGTTGAATCCATTTGTCAGATATGTAATGAGGTATGGAGGTATTGAGATCATGTTATCTTGTTACACCAAAGCAGGCTTTAACTGAAGTACTGAAAGCCTGCGTCGTCTGCGCGCCATCCCGCTGTTGATAATGACTTGTCAGTATATCTGGTACATAATCTTTTCATGTAAGTACATACAAAAGTCAGCCATATGTTGGATGTGTCTATAAATGTATACAGCGAAAATATTGGCGAGAAATAAACACGCAGGAAAATGAACTAAAGCACGGTCAATAACATACCATAAATACAAGTCATCAGAATAGACCCTATGAATGGAAGAAAGCGATCAAAGTAAAAGCAACCAATGATAAATATCTGAATATAAATGAGATAATTACTACATGCCCATAGATCGCATGGCCTAATTAAAAAATCGCTCCGCAGTACCGATTTCTTTATAGTATCCACCGAGGATAACGACTTTATGCCATTACGATTATATTTTCTCCTCACTTATCATTTATCACGTAATGTATGTGCTATTTGGAGCGGGTTCTCGTTTTTCTGGTATCAATCAAATGACACATATTCGATTTGGACAAAGGTAAACCCAAAATTCAATACATTTTCCCGTAGAAATGTTTTCTATTACGCTTAATAACATCATAAAGACAACATTTCAGACACTGGATAGGTACATTGCAGATGAGCGCAATTGATCGGCAAATCATATCGTATGTTATCACAATCTTGACGTGTATCAATCTGATTAAAACACAGACTTAATAACCGCTCCTCTATGGAACATGTCGCTAATTAGCGACATGTCCGATAGAGGAGCGGTTATTAAGTCTGGGTTTTAATCAGATTGGACGTGTATATTTCAGAAAAAGTCGTCCGGAAAGAGAGAGTAAGTATACGTGTAAATCTCCTTTGCATTGCTGAAGTTTACCTCTCTATGATAGATATACCTCTCTATGATAGATATATGACGTGATTACTGACATTAGCACACGTAATACCAAAACAACTGTACGTTTGTAATAAAATAGATCCGGTCACCAGTCCTTGTGGAGAAATGTTGCTCCGGTGTGATGTCTCGTATTTAGAACTCCGCCAGGTTCTGCCTGGAACAGTCATTTGGGAGCAATCAAAATCTTTGCTCGTCATTATCTTCGGTGGTTATTTTATCAGGAATCAAACAAACATATTCAGCGGAATCTATGATCCGTACTAAACTCGCTACCACAATCTTGTCAATATGGATTTCCTTCCCCTGGAATGATGCATTATTATATATAAATGCGAAACTACCCCAATTAATCGCATCATAAAAGGGCCGTAGAAAAAGATGACGGAGTACTGACAGGAAGTCACATTACCCAACAGACATATAATGACTCAATTTCTCCATCTTCCTGTGAGCACCAATTGATGACGTTATACCACTTCTTCCGATGAATACATATAGTTGTTGTTTACAAACCACCTAGATTTTTATTGAAATTTCATAAAATTGTTCAAAGCGTGCTTTCTGAGAAATATTATCTATAGCAGATCTGTCGTTGCTGAATTTCCAAATGAATAATCTGGAAGATAAATGACAATGCATATCATAATATTGTTTGTTTTAGCCAATTGCCACGGCCAATGTTGAAATATCCCAATAAAAAATCGACGTTGTGAGGATTTTATGATTGACTGCATCATTACGACTATAGATGACTCCATTCAGGGTCACGCGTTGAGATCCTGCTAGCATCTCTGGCCGCTTTAAGTCTATTTTTATAAAGAGAAGAGTGTAACACTACATGCTTAATAATGATTTAAAAATAATGATGATGAGATGGTGTGCATGTGGGAATCGAAGCCGCCCTAATATATAGCTGGCAAAACTGTCCAACACGTTATTTAATACGAAATTATGGTATTCAAAATGAGTATGAAGGTGAGTCTGTATTGTTCAACTGTCAAATATAGCCGTCGAATTCTATGGAATGCACATTTTTCTTATTCCAACTTTCGATATATTTAGTTCCTTAACTCTTCAATAATGTATTGAGCGGATATATCAATGAAAAAGGAATACTTTACGAATACCACACACCTTTGGCAAACACGAAACTTATTGAGGCCGAAATATGAAATGTCAAGTCCACTGTGGATAATAAAACCAGGAAACAATTGAAAATCACCCATTGGTGATTGGATGTGTTAATGGGAAACGATGTTTCAGGTACCACGGTTGAGTCCAAAACGTCAATGTTCAAGGTCATGACCAATCAGCAACTCAATAAAACCCAAAAGACCCGTAGATTTCGTTTTAATGGCGTGCCAATTATGCTCTTGTTTCTCCCAATCTGAACACCGATGACTGCACAGCGTTTTAATCGAGAGTGCTTTCACTGCTATAATACTGAGAACTGTATTCCGATCTGGGATGTTTACTTGAAGCTGTTAATGTAGTGATAAATGCCATTTCAGGTAAGTCGTGATCAGGTTTGTCTATAAAACCCAACAATTGAATACTGTATTGCACGAATCCGCTTGTACAAATTGCGTGAAACGCAAGTTTCCGTTTCCGGAAACCAACTGGAAATTGGCTTGGAAACTGTAACGTTAGTGTTTCTGATAAGATTCCGGTGAGTTTCCAGAATAGGAAACTTGAGCCATATACCACAACAGACGTACTTAAAGAGGCTACATCTATAAACAACTCCTTGCTTCAGCATACATAATCATCCATATGAACTTTGTTGATCGGTTGCTACACAGAATAATAACAATTGTCTGGTGGTTACGTGGTATATGCCAATTCTAGATGCAACTATTGGTTTGTTTTCTCATTTATTTCTTGTGAATAAAGAACAGATTGAATGTATTTCATGACCAATGACTGTTGTACTCGTATTTACAAATCTTTAAAAAGTAAAAGTACTCGCATCCTTTGTGTTGAATCCATTTGTCAGATATATAACGAGGTATGGAGGCATTGAGAGCATGTTATCTTGTTACACCAGGAAGGTTCTAATTCAAGCGCTGAGCTAGAGAATTAGTCTTCTCAACAGGTGATTACCTAAAGGAGTGTGCCATGTGTCGGATATGTCTATACATGTTAGCAGGTATAAAACTGTTCAACGACATGGACTGTATACTAATATACAGTGAATATGAGTCCATGACATTATCCCCCAGCGACAGTTTCCCCCGCGACATTTTCCCCACCGACATTTTCCCCCACGACATTTTCCCCAGGCGACATCTCCCCCCAGCGACATTTTCCCCACCCTAATATTACGTGCTGTAATAATTACGATCTGCCGACAATCGCAGTCGCGGTCATTTCCTCACCTTGAATTTTTTTTTACGTTTGCACGTAGCAGAGTTCTAGGAATTCAAGGGAGATTACTTTTTAGTTAAACATCGGCAGATGTATGCAACTGCGATTGTCGGCAGATCTTTAAAAAACTGAACGGATATACATTATCACAGAAAAAAATCTACTCCAAAGTATTGAGGAAAATTGACGATATTGCGGTCGGTAGGGCTATATAACACCGTGCCAAGAAATAAATAACAGCCAGAAAACAGAACATAAGAGCGTGATATTGATAATCTATTATTATTTATTTTGCCTGAAAAGAAGGCACGTTTGCATACATCTGCCGATGTTTAACTAAAAAGTAATCTCCCTTGAATTCCTAGAACTCTGCTACGTGCAAACGTAAAAAAAAAATTCAAGGTGAGGAAATGACCGCGACTGCGATTGTCGGCAGATCGTAATTATTACAGCACGTAATATTAGGGTGGGGAAAATGTCGCTGGGGGAAAATGTCGCCTGGGGAAAATGTCGTGGGGGAAAATGTCGGTGGGGAAAATGTCGCGGGGGAAACTGTCGCTGGGGGATAATGTCGGTACCCCAGTGAATATATTGCCGAGAAATAAACTTCTATCGATAATTTCACAGAACGAATTCCCACAATGTACGAATAATAATAATAATAATCTAAATATTGGAAATATACAATATGAGGAAGAAAACAATAAACTGGAAATCAAATGTATGAATAAAAGAGCGAGGATTACTCGATGCCCATAGATCGTCTGGCCTAAACCATCATACGTCTAATCATGCTAATGGAATTATCATTCAAAGTCCGCGTCACATCAGCGAACAGAATCGTGTAATATTTATACTGTAAAAGCTTCCCTAGAGATAGATTAGAAACTTTCAATGGTTAACAAAATGGGCCAACATACTGAATATGCATAAACCAAGAGCTGTGAAATTGGCGGATTAGTTTATCTTTGCATTCGGTGTAAAATCCATATTATCCTTCTTACTGTTGGTGCACGTCTTCTTCATCTCAATCAAGTTGCAGTATTTTCGTTATTTTGGGATTACACTATCTTAGAATAGCACAAATTCTGGTACTAAAAAATTGGTCGAGTCCCGTGTGGGATTCGAACCAGCGACCCCAGAGTCAGGCACCTAATCGCCAGCACTGTATGTCGGCGATCTAAACCACTCGGTCAACGGGCCTCCCACAAAATAGGAGGTTGCAGACCCGTAGTCTTGAAAGCGAACATACAGCACCGTTCTGAGAATCGTAATGACACAGCTCCCACAGCTGAATAGATATATTTTTATCATTTAGAAAGTCTTCTTCATCTCAATCAAGTATTTTCGTTATTTTGGGATCACACTATCTTAGATTAGCACAAATTCTAGTGCTGAAAAATTGGTCGAGTCCCGTGCAGAATTCGAACTTTCGACCCCAGAGTCAGGCACCTAATCGCCAGCACAGTATGTCGGCGATCTAAACCACTCAGCCAACGGGCCTCCCACAAAATAGGAGGTAGCAGACCGGTAGTCTCTAGTTCGGTATGCTTTTCTGCATGGAAAAGTGGATAAAACCTATTTTGTTTCATATCAGATTATTATTTACTAATTTACCATGCAGGTTTTGCGAAGAAAACACATAAATAAAAAATTCGAAAATTCTGGCCGAAAATCTTGGATTTTCTAGTAGAGCTTGACCCAAAGGTATATAGGTGGCATTCCTCCCCTCCCCTACGCCCCCAGGCTACGGTACACCCCAAATCTCCCAGGCCAGAAAGGGTTAACATGATGGCTACGTTACCTTTGTTCACAAAAACTAGCAAATTCTATCAGACAGGACAATGTATATGGCACGCAATTCAGGTTTGTTTATTAATGGATTGTATTCATCGTTCTTGTCATCAGTTCAGGCCACTAGAGATAAACAAGTTAACGAATGGGTCCAAATATGATTTGCCATTCAGAATGTTAGACCATAAAATAGGATAAAATGGCATGGTGGTAAGGAATTGCCGGAGTACTAACAGAATGACACAACAGGCCGATGTATTGGGATTTAATTTTTTTTCGAAAGGCATTGCAGAATCAAAAGTGAGTACTGTGAAACTTTTATTGCGAGTGTTCATGATGTGGATACATATATAGAATCACCATACGACCGACTTGAGCGAAAAATATACAAATAATTAAGAGCAGATGGTGTAATATAGCTCTGCCAACACATATGATGGAAAATGATAATTTGTGTCACCATCAGATGTATAAAAAGCTTACAATTTATTTTTGAAAATTGAGTAAAATGTTAAACCACCAAGGAGTCCTGTAGGAATGAAGTCCGCGTGTAAAAAACGCTTGCCATATCGAATCACTTTTGTTTCTGCGTTAAATTTGCATACGAAAAGTGCGTTCAGTCAGAGGAAGTTTCAATATTATTCCACATTGTTGAAAGCGTTGAATGAAATACATAGAAGTGTTGAGTGGATCTCCAGAGAATATATAGAGTACCCGTATTTGTGGATTATTCAATTTAGGATTTAGGGAAATCGTTCGTGTGACATTTGATGAATCAGAACGGACTTTGTATAACTTGTTTGTGAAGAAATTGTGATAATTGTAACCATTTCCACGTTTACCAGCTTAATACAATATTCATTCAACACTTTCAATAATGTGAAAATGAAATGAGAAGTAACCACCTCTTACTGAACGCATAGAAATGTCAGTGATTCCATGTCAAACTTATTTAACACACGGACTTCATTTCTAGAGGAACCTTGGAAATCAGCGTCTATCTTGACAGAATTTGAGAGAAATTCGTCATACCGCTAAAATATGAGGACCAGATAACGAAATTCGGAATGTAAAGGACAAGAAGGACAATGCGTATTCCACGGGCTGCGCTGATCTAGAGATCTATATTTGAAGCTCTGCCAATTTCCTTTTAATGCCATTTTAGGTAACAGCTTTGTCTATACATACTTCACAATTCAATATTTTATGGCAGGATTCCGCGTGTTCAGAATATTGAAAATAATGATACAGTACTAATACTTCTCGTAAATAATGTTTAGATTGATTGAATGTACTTCGTGACCAAGCTGTTGTATTAATATTTATATAAATCTTCCAATATATGTATCATGTTCCAGGTTTGCCTTTGTTTTTGTCTTAATGTGTTACAGGTTGTTAAATTTAAGCTTTTTTATGTGCCATCACGCCAGAGTGAAGCACTCGAGTGTATCAAATCCATTGTCCTAGACCTTGACACGGATAATATAATCTCTCATGGCATGATAATATCATGTCGTATACATTTGTTTTATGGGTGTCGTAAAAATACAGTTTCTTTGAGCAATATGCGATTTTGTCTTTCATAGAAATTTACAGCGGTATGTGCCTTTGTATGAAAAGGCACATTAAACGAAGTAATTACACCTTTTGTGTTGAATCCAATTGTCAGATATGTAATGAGGTATGGAGGTATTGAAAGCATGTTATCTTGTAACACCAAAGCAGGCGCTAACGGAAGTACTGAAAGCCTGCGTCGTCTGCGATCCACTCCTCTGTTGATAATGAGTTGTCAGTATATCTAGCACATAATCTTTTCGAGTAAGTACATAAAGAAGTGAGCCATACGTCGGATGTGTCTATACATGTATACAGCGAAAATATTGGCGAGAAATAAACACACAGGAAAATGAACTAAAGCACGGTCAATCAAGAATGAACATACCATAAATACAGGTCATCAGAATGGACCCTATGACTTTGAAAGAAAGCGATCAAAGTAAAAGTAAGCAAAGATAAATATCTGAACATAAATTAGATAAGTACTGTATGCACATAGATGGCATAGCCTAATTAAAAAATCGCTCCGCAGAAACCGATTTCTTTATATTATCCACCGAGGATAACGACTTTATGCCATTGCGACTATATTTTCCCTCACTCATCATTTATCACGTAATGTATGTGCTACTTTGAGCGGATTCTCGTTTTTCTGGTATCAATCAAATGGCACATATTCGATTTGGACAAAGGCAAACCCAAAATATATTTTCCCGTGGAAATGTTTTCAATACACTTAATAACACCATAAAGACAACATTTCAAACTTCGGGTAGGTATTTAGATATGTCAAATATTCCGGATTCAGTCGGATGGGCTGGCGATGTTCATTCTTACGGATGATTGAATGTGCTTCAGTTCATTTCATGTATAGACATATCCGACACATGGACCACTCCTTTAGGTAATCACCTGTGGAGAAGACCAAGTCTCTCAGCGCTTAAATTAGAACCTTCCTGGGGTAACAAGATAACACGTGTGATATAATCCGTGTTAAGGTCTGGGATAACAGATTTGAAGCTCTCGAGTGGTTGAATTTGGTATATAAGCCATATAGCAAAATTAAAACAAATGAAGATTTGTAAATACGAGTATAACAGTCATTAGTCATGAAATACATTCAATCTTTTCTTTGTTCACAAGAAATAAATGGGAAAACAAACCAAAAGTTGCATCTAGAATTGGCATATACCACGCAACCACCAGACAAATGTTATTATTCTGTGTAGCAACCGATCAGCAAAGTTCATATGGACGATTATGTATGCTGAATCAAAGGAGTTGTTTTTAGATGTAACCTCTTTAAGTACATCTGTTGTGGTATAAGGCTCAAGTTTCCTATTCTGGAAACTCACCGGAATCTTATCGGAAATACTAACGTTACAGTTTCTAAGCCAGTTTCCAATTAGTTTCCGGAAATGGAAACTTGCGTTTTCACGCAATTTGTACAAGCGGAGTCGTGCGATACAGTATTCAGTTGTTGGGTGTTATAGACAAACCCGATCACGACTTACCTGAAATGGCATTTATAATTAAATTAACAGCTTCAAGTAAACATCCCAGATCGGAATACAGTTCTCAGTAGTATAGCAGTGAAAGCAGTCTCATTGAAAACGTTAACGTTGTGCAGCCATCGGTGTTCAAACAAGAGCATAACTGCACAATGGACTACGCCATTTAAACGAAATCTACGGGTCTTTTGGGTTTTTTTGAGTTGCTGATAGTCACTGATATTGAACGTTGACCTTTTGATCTCAACTTTGGTACCTGACACATCGTTTCCCATTAATACATCCAATCATAAATGGGAGATTTTCGATTGTTTCCTGGTTTTATTATCCCCAGTGGACTCGGCATTTGATATTTCGGCCTCAATAGGTTTCGTATTTGCCAATGGTGTGTGGTATTCGCAAAGTATTCCTTTTTCATTGATATATCCACTCAAGACATTATTGAAGAGTTAAGGAACTAAATAATCGAAAGTCGAAATAAGAAAAATGTGTATTCCATAGAATTCGACGGCTACATTTGATAGTTTAACAATACAGACTCACCTTCATACTCCTTTTGAATAACATATTTTCGTATTAAATAACGTGTTAGACAGTTCTGTCATCTATATAATAGGACGGCTTCGATTCCCACAGACTCATCATCATTATTCGTTAACCATTATTAAGCATGCAGCGTTAAGAATCTTCTCGATACAAAATAAAAGTGAACTTAATTAAAGCAACCAGAGATGCCAGCAGGACATCAACGCGTGCCCCTGATTGGAGTCATCTATAGTCGTAATGATGCAGTCAGTCATAAAACCCTCCACAACATCGATTTTTTAATTGGGATATTTCAATATTGGCCTTGGCAGTTCAATCTAGCCCCAGAACTCACTTTAGCTGCGAAAACTGAAGCCAATACGGAAATAGCCGAACGTGAGATTGATGGCAATTGGCTAAGACAAACAATATTATGATATGCATGATGTCATTTATCTTCCAGATTATTCATTTGGAAATTCAGCAACGACAGATCTGCTATAGATAATATTTTCCTGAAAGCAAGCTTTGAACAATTTTATGAAATTTTAATAAAAATCTAGGTGGTCTGAAAACAACAACTATAATTCGCTATATAGCTGAAGTATTGCTGAACGCGACGTTAAACCTTCATTCTCTCTCTCTCTCTCTCTCTCTCTCATCGGCAAGAAGTGATATAACGTCATCAACCTGTGCTCACAAGAAGATGGAGATATTGAGTCATATGTGGTTTCCTGTCAGTACTCCGTCATCTTTTTCCACGACCATTGTATGTTGCGATTAATTAGGGTAGTTTCACATTTATATCTAATAATGCATCATTTCAGGAGAATATTAACCGGCTAACACGAATCAGGATTATGGCACTGAGTTTAGTTCGGATCATACGTAGCGTGTTCCACAAATTCCGCTGATCATGTTTGTTTGATTCCTGATTAAATAACCACCAAGGATAACAACGTGCAATGATTATGACTTTTCCCAATTGAGACCTCTCCACGCAGAACCAGGCGGAGATCGAAATGCGAGAAATTACACCGGAGTATCATTCTTTCACAAGGACTGGTGACCGGATCTATTTTATTACACACACGTACAGTTGCTCTGGTATTACGTGTGATAATGACAGTAGTCACGTCATATATCTATCACGAAGAGGCAAACTTCCACAAACTTCAACGGGGATTTGCACGTATACTTTCTCTAACTCACTTTCTGGATGACCTTTTCTGGAATATACACGTCAATATTGTGATAACATTCGATATGATTGCGCTCATTTGAAATGATTTCGCAGAACGAATTCCCGCGATGTACGAATAGTAATAATAATCTAAATATTGGAAAGGTACAATATGAGGAAGAAAACAATAAACGGGAAATCAAGTGTATGAATAAAAGATGGAGGATTGCTCGATGCCCATAGATCGTCTGGCCTAAACCACCATACGCCTAATAAAATCATGCTAATGAAATTATGATTCAAAGTCCGCATCATATCAGCGAACGGAATCGTGTAATATTTATACTGTAAAAACTTCCCTAGAGATAGATTAGAAACTTTCAATGGTTAACAAAATGAGCCAACATACTGAATATGCATCAACCAAGAGCTCTTAAATTGGCGGATTAGTTTATCTTTGCCTTCGGTGTACAGCCGATATTATCCTTTTTATTGACGTCTTCGTCATCTTTTTCAGGTTACAGTATTTTAGTTATTTTGGGATTACACCATCTTAGAATAGCACAAATTCTAGTGCTGACAAATTGGCCGTGTCCCGTGCGAGATTCGAACCGGTGGCCCCAGAGTCAGGCACCTAATCACCAGCACTGTATGTCGGCGATCTAAACCACTCGGCCAACGGGCCTCCCACAAAATAGGAGCTAGCAGACCGGTAGTCTTGAAAGCGAACATACAGTACCCCTCTGATGATCGTAATGACACAGCTCTCACAGCTGAATAGATAGATTTTTATTATTTAGAAAGTGATCGTATAACAGTATTTTCGTTATTTTGGGATTACACTATCTTAGAATAGCACCAATTCTATTGCTAAAAAATTGGTCGAGTCTCGTGCGGGATTCGAACCAGCGACCCCAGAGTCAGGGACCTAATCGCCAGCACTGTATGTCGGCGATCTAAACCACTCGACCAACGGCTCTCCAACAAAATAGGAGGTAGCAGACCGGTAGTCTTGAAAGCGAACATACAGTACCCCTCTGATGATCGTAATGACACAGCTCCCACAGCTGAATAGATATATTTTTATCATTTAGAAGGTGATCGTGTAACAGTATTTTCGTTTTTTGGGGATTACACTATCTTAGAATAGCACAAATTCTAGTGCTGAAAGAATGTTCGCTTTCAAGACTACCGGTCTGCTACCTCTTATTTTGTGGGAGGGCCGTTGGCCGAGTGGTTTAGATCGCCGACATACAGTGCTGGCGATTAGGTGCCTGACTCTGTGGTTGCTGGTTCGAATCCCGCACAGGATTCGACTATTTTTCAGCACTAGAATTTGTTCTATTCTAAGATAGTGTAATCCAAAAATAACAAAAATACTGTTATACGATCACTTTCTAAATGACAAAATATATCTATTCAGTCAGGTTGTTCTCATAAACAGCGTCCGATAGCAAAACGGTCAGAGGAGAGGGTGTATAGTATTAGTGTAAATATAAGCGCTTTATATCACTTGAGCATGATCATGAACAGTGTACAGGAAGTGATGTCATCACCGGAAGTGAAGTCATCACAGGAAATGACGTAACGCAAGGTCAGGGCGCAGGTTCAGGTGCAGGATCATGAACCAGGAAGGGATAAGAGAGACAAGAAGGTGAAGCTGTAAAACAAGTTCGATAACAATAATCAGTAATAGGGAACAAAGGGTTAATATAAAAGCGAAGCATAGTAAAGATACAAAGAACAAACAAACAGGAAATAAGATAAATCGGCTTAGGTCAAGGGTACCTATACCGCTATGTTATACTATGCGACAGTTCAAGCTTAACTGTCCTGGTTTTTGGGGGGAACTGTCCAGGACTGAGCGGAGGGCATTTCAACTAAATATTTTTCTTACTCGTTGAGCTAGGGTACTGAATATTACCACACTTCACCCTTGGTTAATGCTCCACCAGAAAATGTGAAAAAAAAATCCAAAATGTTCGCTATGATGACGTGAGTGACGTCTTTTTCAAAAAAGGCATTTTTGTCTAAGTTTTGGTCAGATTTTTAAAATTGTTTATTTATGTATTTTTCTCGCACAAACATGATAAAGTAATAAATAACAATCTGATGTTAAATAAGATAGCTTTTTCTCACTTCTCCTCGCAAAAATGCAGGAATTTTGAAGAAATATGACGAAAACATAACTTTTCTGGTATCCCACATGATCGCCATTTTAAATTTATTCGTGAACTTCTGTTCGAGGGGTTATGCAAATGGGACCAAAGTAGACCCAATATGATAAACTATGAAATCACGTACGGACTGCCAGCTCTCCACTATGTTGTCGTGCCGGAGATAAGCTAGAAAGTTTGATAGAACTGCCGTAATGGTTTCCTCGCCCAAGCCTGGTCCGGTTCAACTATAGAAACAATTAGTTAGCATAACCATATCATATCAATCACCATACCAATGCATTTACACTGTACAGTCATGTATTTACATGAATAACATTGGAAGGATAAGTATAAGGGGTGGTAACTCCATTTTAGCTATATCATATTGAGACTATCTTAATTGAGTATCGTCTTCTTATTTCGAATATCTGAGGACACTGCGTGTTAAAATTCGTCGCCTAAACTGCCGCGGCTGAAAACGTCCCACCTAAACCCGTCTCATTTGAAAAGATCACAGCTGATACAGTCGCATCCGTCGTATTCGTTGTAAAACTGAATTCATATGTTTAGAATTTTACTTTTAACATATATTTATGAATGGAGTTGATGGGAATGAATTACGTATGAGAACACTTTTATTGTATATATTATGTTGAAATGTTTAAAAACTGATCAATACAACTTGAATAACTCTACGTTATATGGTTATCGATAGTGTTGCTTCCGTTTTCCCCGCCAAGTTCATACTACTTATGGTTTGACGTACATGTACATAGATTTCGATGTTGGAATATTCGACATTTCGATTTGATGACGTCATCATGAAGTTGTTGCAACATGATATAGCTCCCGCATGCCTATTCCAAAACAGTGACCACCTCTTCCACTTATCCTTTCAATCTTATCCATTTAAGTACATGGCTGTATAGTGTAAATCTACATTGGTAGAAGATTGACATCAATTGGTTATGCTAAATCCAGATAAACTGGATTAGGTTATGGACTGCCATGTGATAAAACATAGCTATCATATACACGATTCTGATTCTTAGAGTTTTTGGACCTAATCCGGTTTCATTCAATGTTTATCTTTACTCGTGTTTTTTAACAATCGCTCACATTTTGTTCTTTATTTACAGATCGAACTGTTTTACCGCTTCAATCGCTCCTGATTTTTTCTCACTGATCACGATCTTTCACCTGAACCTGCAATCTCATCTGTTGTTACGTCACGTCCTTTGATGCTGTCTCTCCGGGTGATGCCACCCCTTCCAGTGATATCATTTTGGTGATTTAGTCACTTCCTGCAGCGGGCAATCTGCCCCCTGATCATGTTCAGGTTAATTTAATGTGTATGTCATCAAAACTCTGGGTGGGAAGAGTGCGAGAGGATGACTGAGATGTTAAGTTTACATGAGTGAGAGTGATATGAGAACGCAAACTCCCACAACGCATGCTCCATTTCCCACGTTCTGTCGACTTTGACGCTACCGGGAATACAAGATTTGACCCCTGACCTGGGAGCAGTACTTTTTAAGTGGATATTATATCCAATGGATTAATGTGGAAACAACATTCCCAGATTCTCCATTATCCGAGGAATTGGTCCAAATGTCGAAGTAGCGAAATATAGTCTGACAAATCCCGAAGAGCATAAAATTCAGCCGTCGTCCATTAAAGAATATCCGCGTCCATAATCCAAAGACCTATTCCATATTCCATACAACAGTATTAGCATCAAATTCAAAAGGACAATCATAGTATACATAAACATAGGCTAGTTTCCTGCAAGAGAGAAGCGGTCAACAATTTTCAATGATGCCGACAATACATCATGATGTTCCAAAAATATAAAATCCGTATCGCTGATCAGTATTCTTAAGCCATAATAATCGTTGCAAAGTCGTCATCCAGAAAATGATGTATCCCAGTCACGCTTTGGTTGTTCCTGTTCATATGACCACCATGAGGATCTTGAAGTACATGGGTTCATACGGCCCCTAGCCCTGGGTTAAGCGGAATTAGACACAAGTAACGAAACGTAACGCTATAGATCTTGCACGCTACGGTAGTATTTTGCTATCAGCATGCGATATGTATCGCCAAATTTGAGAAACTTTGAGTGGAGGCGCTTCGTGGAATAGCTCTGACTTTGATTAAATTCGTCACATATAACACAGGATCTAGCAAATGCTACTAGGCGAGATATGTATGCGCCATATGCAGGTCCCACTGGAATATTACTGTTCAAAAAGGGATAGTTTACGATGTCAAAATTGTAATCATCTCTTTTGTCATAAAGTCGACGAGAGAGAATGCCCGCTTCATTTTTATAGAGATATAGATCTAAATATGATGTGCCTGTAGGGCTATCTGTAGTTTCCCTCAAATCCAGTGAAGGTGGATATATATCCTTCACTGCGTTATTTATATAGCGATTATCCACAGCGAGAAGATCGTCTAACGTTTGGTGAATGATAAGGAACGGGCTTTAAAGGTCAACCCAAACGATCTGAGGTCAAAAATATAAAAAAATAGTCCTTTCGATTCTGAAAATAGTGTTATTTTTTCATAATTTTGTGCCGTCTGGTTGGCGAGATATTACCGTTTGAAAGGTGAAAATCGCTCTCCTGTCAATTCCAGCTGTGACGTCACGGAGGGACAGCCGTCTTGTATTCTCTATGTTAAAGCCGTATACCAGTCATAAGTACCTGCTGATATCTGGAGATGTTCGGACTATCGGGGCATCATTTGTTGAATATGCCGCGACGTTGTGTAGTGGGAGGTTGCAGTTTTTCTACAGATGACGGTGTTAGTATTCATTTGTGGCTTAAAGACGAGAAAATCGCTGCAAATTGGACGAAATTTGTACGCAACACGAGGGTGTGGAAAGAGGGCCCGAGCCAGTACTCGTATAATTTGCTCGGCATATTTTGACAAAAAGACACCATTCGAGGACCTCTACAGCGTAGCAGTTGAATTCGGGTACAAACCAAAACTAAAGAGAACAGCTATTCCAACTATCAAACCTAATAGCAATCAGAATGTGACGGCAAAGAAATCGGACAAGGAGAATCTACCACGGACATCGGCTGAACGAACCTTGCCTGCAAGCGAGGCCTCGATCAGGGAGACGGCTGTACATGGCCTGCTCGCTCTCGCGTCCCCGATGAACGCCCAGAATGCTATCCATGATATGGCATTTGTTGCTTGAGCACCTGCAAGTTAGACTGGATGAGTCTCTATTTCATATATACTATTTAATAATAATAAAATGATCTTTCATAAATATATATACGTTTGATAAGTAAATAAATAAAAAAATAATAAAAAGAAAAAAAAAGAAAAATGAAAAAAAAAGAAAAAATTATTTCAAGTATTTCTTAATAGGCAGAGTTACTCCCTTTTGTTTCCCCTTTAAAATACATTATGAAACAGGGGCTGGGTCTAGTCTACCTACAAGTGTGAGAGTGCATGTAGATCAGACAACGACAAAGTGGTACAGTGATCGGGCAAACCGGTCGCCTTTTAATGTTTTTTTCTTTCTGAACACCTATTGGTTCTGAACACCAATTGGAGTGAATGGCTGTAGATACAGAAGTGACGATAATACTTTCATAATCCTTTGACATTTGAGATTGTGGGAATATCATTCGATTTCAATTTAATTGACGTAATTTGTCGAAAATTGAGCAAATGTGAATGCCGATCCATCACGTCGTTTCGACACTCACTCACCACGGTTTACTTTTCGCCATGACTGTCCAAAGTTTTTTATCAAACTATATAATTCTGAGTTATCAACAGTTTACTGTCCATTCTGTCGAATCCCGGAGTTTATCCCTTCGAAAACGCGATGTTGACAACATTTCAAAATTTTGAGTAGGCATGGTGTAGAAGAACGCAATTAACAGCATATTTTCCCCACATTATCACAACCTTGGTAGGTATATTCCAGAAAAGGTCGTCCGAATAGGGAAAATAAGCATACGTGCAATCTCCATTGAATTCCTGATGATTTGTCGTCTCTCTGCCATGGATATATGACGTGCCTATTGGCATTACCATCAGTAATACCAACGCAGCTGTACGTGTGTGTAAGAAACTACATCCAGACACCACTTCTAACAGATAAAAGTTGCTCAGGTTTAAACTCTCGCTGTTTGAACTTCACACGATCACTCGCTGGTTAGCGTGGTTTGATGCGCAAACTTCTCCATTTGGAAAAGTCCTTACAACCATTGTTCATCGTGTGAGTACGCTACTATGATTTCTTTCTCTTGGAATAATGCATTATTACCTATAAATGTGAACATACCATAATGACACTGCTCCTCCATCTTCCTTTGAACATATGTTGATGACTTTATACCAGTGCCTCCCATGAACACCTACAGTTGTGCTATGTATCTGACCCCAACGTTAATCGTCCTGCTTGATGTTCCGCTCAACTCCGAGATAGGGCTGAACAAATGATCTCAACATGGCTTAAGCTTGTTATATTTCGATTCCAAGTCGATATGTCAAAACTGCATTGGATACCTATAATACATAAACATCAGATATGAGTACAGCTGGTTTCAAAGTTGCACTTCGAAACTTTGATAAAGGTATCATTTTGAGCCAGAACAGTACTGCTTTTCCAACACAAGCGTCTCAGATATGACATTCACTAGCCAATCGTCTTCAATGAAAGATGAAATTTAAATAATCGAAATAGTCCATAATGGAAAAGCCTGATTCATAAGACAAAGTTAGCATAAGAGACCTTCACCTAAAATCTCACAAGAAAACGCGTGAGTTTATGCGCAATGTTACATGTACATGTAAGTATGTGTGAATGATGAGGGAATATGTCGGTCTGAGGGCGTGGGAATTATGAAGTGATTTAACATATTCCGACCATGAACTTTATCATGGTCAGTGTACTATATACTCCCACTTTAAATTCAAGTCGTTCAATATTCAAGCATCCGACCAGCATAATCACCACCTGGTGAGATCTCGCCGGGAGGAAAAAGCAATCATTCTCTCAGTAACTTTCCATTCGATCTTCATCTCAATTAGAACGTTATAAGATGAATGCTCACCGGATAGTCTTTTATATTCCAGGTATTCTAGAGTCAATCCTCATTTGTTTATTAATGTATCCAGTAATATAGATGCTAAGAACATTTCCTGATGCTTGCTATTCAGCCATGTGCATGAAACAATTTGTCTTATTAACTGTGAACGTCTCTAGCGGATAATTGACTGTGATTTAAGATTGTTTGTTGGCTGCATCTATATTTCCATTATATGTCATTATAACTGTAGAATTATAAAATGTTCCAACCGAGACTCTACAAAAAATCATATTTTTCTGACATTCCATTCAAAGCCCGTTTCTTCTCATTAACCAAACGCTATATAGACGATATTCTCGCTTTGGAAAATCACTATATAAATGACGCAGTGAAGGATATATATCCACCTTCACTGGATTTGAATGAAACTACAGATAGCCCTACAGGCACATCATATTTGGACCTATATCCCTACAAAAATGAAGCGGGCCTTCTCTCTCGACGACTGTATGACAAAAGAGCTGATTACAATTTCGACACCGTAAACTATCCTTTTCTGGAAAGTAATATTCCAGTGGGGCCTGCATATGGCGTATACACATCTCGCCTAGTAGCATTTGCTAGATACTGTGTAAAATGCGACGATATTTGTCAACGTCACAACACATTGTTGCAGAAACTTATAAACCCGGGCTATACCACCAAGCGCCTCCACTCAAAGTTTCTCAAATTCAGCAAAATACGAACGTAACGTTCAAGATCTATGCGTTACGTTTCGTAGCTTGTGTCTAATTCTGCTTAACCTAGGGCTAGGGGCCGTATGAACCCATGTACTTCAAGATCCTCATGTTGCTCATTTGAACAGTCACAATCAAAGCGTGACTGAGATACATCATTCTCTAGATGACTTTACAAAGAATATTATGGATTAAGAATACTGAACAGCGATACGGATTTGATATTTTTGGAACATCATGATGTCTTGCCGGCATCATTGAAAATTGTTGACCGCTTCTCTCTTGCAGGAAACCGGCCTATGTTTATGCCTACCATGATTGTCTTTTTGAATTTGGTGCTAATATTGTTATATGGAATATGGAATAGGTCTTTGGACTATGAACGCGGATATTCTTTAATGGACGACGGCTGAATTAGTAAAGACAGTATACGCCCTTGAATGCCCAACTCTAACCATTTAAAACATATTGTGTTAGCTAGAATTTTACCTCGAATTAGTCACGGTCGGTCAAATTGAACAGGCTTCTAATTAATCGCCAGTTGCATATGTAGTGTAGAGAACATTTGAAGAGCCGAGTACATTTGAGGAGCCGAGCAAAGATCCCTCGAGATACTGCAACTAGAATTTAACCTTGATAAAATGCGTCACGGTCAATAAGATTGAAAGGCTTCGAGTCAATCAGTTGCATATGTAGTATGAATTTGGAAAGCCTAGATCTGGTCCTTTATAAGTTATCACCAATACTAAAATTTGACCTACATAGGATGTCAAGATCAGTAATATTCACTAGGCATTTGACCCATTGCCAGATGCATATGTTCTATAGATGTATAAAGCCTAGCTGTGGACCTTCAAGAGACAAGCAAGATGGACAATACCTTTCAGTCAAATTTGACAGAGGCGTAAACATCAATAGACTTTTTTTGCCATGAAAATCCAACTGTTTGGATGATGTGACAAATCCATCACAATGTGATGGGGTATATCACTCGTCCAACGTTATCACTTTGGCAAATGGTCGATGGCCACATTAGAAACCCGGGATCATCGGCATCACAGATGTATTTGGCTCATATATTTATACATTTTGGGTAACATTCAATGAGACAGAATATAACAATGTCAATACTTTGATAAGGAACACTATTCTATACATGTAGTAATCTGAATGGTTGATTTTAAGGGAATACGTAAGCCACGAATGCGGAATTTCGTCTACATATCAGAAGTCTCATTCCACCCCTATATTGATGTGTATTTGTCAGTATGGCGATAGAATGAAAATAGAGTTGAAGCAAACAAAGTAGTGAAATCTCTCGTGTTTGCCTGATGATTTCCTACCTCTGTGTGATAGATATATGACGTGATTGACATCATTTACCACTCTCGATACCAAGCTGCTGCGTATGTAAGGAAATGGATCCGGCCACCACGAATTATGGATTGTTATTGTTAAGGTTTGTCTCACTCCAACTTCGCACGATCGATAGGTTAGTGGGCTCTGTGTGAACAGTTCTCCATCGAGAACAATTTAGTTCTTGGGCGCTATAGCTGTTCCCTATCACCAGATTTCGTAATTACTCTGTTCGGGTACCCAGGAGACAAACAAACATAACTATGATGATTTCTGTAGAAATAGAAAGTGCCACCCATGACGCGGCTGTACGTGACCAATTATAATCATTTATATTTTATACGGTGTAACAGTTCCATCTATAGATGATATTAACAGATATTCTTGGGATTTTAATGTACACTAATCAGGTTTTATATACATTGTTATACTCTTGAAGGAACTTCAAGACCGCCATACGAATTTGACCATGGAAACTCTTGTCTATTTGCAAGAAGCAAAAGTTTGCTCACGCTAAAATCGTTTTGGAGCCTATGCCTTTTCATTTTCAGACAATACCCCTGTATTGTAGAAAACCCCATCGTCTTAGATTTCGGTTGAGTGGTTGCGGATATCATCATAGCAAATTAAGCTGGAATGTTCGTTTAGTTTGCACGCATTTGCTGGGGAATTAAACTTTTAAGGACTTTTAGTGAGTCGAGCTTTGAATTTCACCTTTATGGTGTATATAAAAACTATATATCAATGATCGTTTTCGGTGTACGTCTTTTCAAATCTGAACGCTCCTCCTCCTTCTGTGTACATACATTGTGTATTGCTGGTACACACTCACTGTGGCACATAAACGTCATGTGTCATATCTGAAGCAGTGATAGACGCTAATGTGTACTTTCTAAATTACACAGGATGACGTATTTATATTGCAAACATACACAGGTTTGCCACACCAGAAGGTCTTCATGCCCATGTTTTTCTTTTACTAGTAGGCCTACTCAGGAGTGTACACATCGAAAGTGTACAATATATTCATCATATGAATTACCCAATATGTGTATCTCTGGTACACATAGGTGTCTTACCAATGATATTTTTGGACTCAGTATTCAGAGCGAAGTTTTCAGTTTGGTGTCAAGTTACATGCGAAGGAAATTGGATAAATATAAAATGATAGCTAAGATCTCGGGTTGCAATCAGGCCTGAACTTTCCTTCCTGTCTCACTAAATCTTGGTATTGTCAAAATCTTTCCTAGCATGATAATGGTCCCTTAATTTCCGAGCCTGAGACACTTCCTCGTCATGGAGCCATGGAGGAAGTTTTCTACTTTTATCTATCCTTTCATAAAATGGTGCGTGGTTGTCTAAGGCTTCGCTAAACAAGCCCGTGAAGATATCTAAGGCTACGTTTGGGTCTTCTACCAGTTTTATAGTAGCCTATGGCTTTTCTTTGAGGTATAGCAAAAAACTGTCAGGGTTCAAGTTTTTTAAATTTCTGAACTGGACGGATTTGTGCTTTTCGGTGTTAGATTTAGATTTGCCACTTTTGTACAGAATACAGACTGGATAGTGATCACTGAGTGACAATTTTGGAACATTTGATTTCTTTACTTTATCAGGATTAGAAACGTAAATATGGTCAATGAGACTCTTTGATTTCTTTGTGACTCTTGTTGGCTCATCAATTAGTTGATGCAACTGTAATGCTTCTACACTATCGAGCCAATTGTTTTCTTTTCATTGACAAGGAGGTCAAAATTAAAATCGCACTTAGAGTAATTTCCTATGACTCAACGTAGTCCAGGTCCATCATTGCTTCAAGATCCTCAATCTTCAATCCAGGACACTTTGGACTCTGGCCTGTACAGAATCCCTACCAGTAATCACGGACTGTGATCTCTCTACTTTTTGTTGTCGTGTCGGAGATAGGCTGGACAGTTTAGTAGAACGGCCGTAATGACCCCCCCCCCTCCAGCCTGGTCCGGTTAAACTATAGAAACAATTAGTTAGCATAACCATTTCATGTCAATCGCCATACCAATGCATTTACATTATACAGCCATGTTGTCATGGTATCCTACATTGTGGATGTTTCTGGAATCTAAAGCTGACGCAAGCTTGTTTACGTTCTATTATGTGGGTCAACCTTAGGGCGTTCTGGAAGACTATTGTAAATTGTATCTAGGTCAGATGATGAGGTAATGCTGAGTATTCTAGAAGCTTCTTGATTGGCAGAATGATCTGGAATGCCTCCTAGAGTATAAATAGAGCATGACTCAGTCATTCAGCAGGGAATTCAAACTGGCTTTTTATGTGGGTCTGTTATACTGTGTTACTATCTGGATTTCCTTTGCCTGTAACTACGGACTGCTGGATTATTTACTCCTGTGTATTAGCCGTTGGCTACTGCATAATCTACGCTATTTGTTAACGGCTATCTCTTATGAATATGACTATATGCAGGAGCTTTCAAAAACAGATCCATTCAAAGCCCGTTCCTTCTCATTCACCAAACGCTATATAGACGATCTTCTCGCTGTGGATAATCGCTATATAAATGACGCACTGGATTTGAAGGAAACTACAGATAGCCCTACAGGCACATTTTATTTAGATCTCTATCTCTATAAAAATGAAGCGGGCATTCTCTCTCGTCGACTTTATGACAAAAGAGATGATTACAATTTTGACATCGTAAACTATCCCTTTCTGGACAGTAATATTCCAGTGGGACCTGCATATGGTGTATACATATCTCGCTTAGTAGCATTTGCTAGATCCTGTGTTAAATGTGACGATTTTAATCAACGTCACAAAACATTGTTGCAGAAACTTATAAAACAGGGCTATTCCACCAAGCGCCTCCACTCAAAGTTTCTCAAATTTGGCGATACATATCGCATGCTGATAGCAAAATACGAACGTAGCGTGCAAGATCTATGGCGCTACGTTTCGTAACTTGTGTCTAATTCCGCTTAACCCGGGGCTAGGGGCCGTATGAACCCATGTACATCAAGATCCTCATGGTACTCATATGAACAGTCACAATGAAAGCGTGACTGAGATACATCTTTTTTTTTAGATGACGACTCTATCACGAATATTATGGATTAAGAATACTGATCAGCGATACGGATTTGATATTTTTGGAACATCATGATGTCTTGCCGGCATCATTGAAAACTGTTGACCGCTTCTCTCTTGCAGGAAACAAGCCTATGTTTATGTATACTATGATTGTCTTTTTGAATTTGGTGCTAATACTGTTATGTGGAAAATGGAATAGGTCTTTGGATTATGGACGCGGATATTCTCTAATTACAAGCGTCTAGTCCGTCATTCATAATCCAACCGTCGTCCATTAGGGAATATCCGCGTCCATAATCCAAAGACCTATTCCATTTTCCACATAACAGTATTAGCACCAAATTCAAAAAGACAATCATAGTATACATAAACATAGGCTTGTTTCCTGCAAGAGAGAAGCGGTCAACAGTTTTCAATGATGCCGGCTGGATTATGAATGACGGACTAGACGCTTGTAATTGGACATTTATTGAGACTGTGTGCAACTGAGCAGTGTTGGATTACCATTATTCAGAAGAGTGATTTGTAACAATGTATTCACAGGAATAATATTGGAAGGATAAGTATAAGGGGTGGTAACTCTATTTCAGCTATATCATATTGAGACTATCTTGTTTAAGTATGTTCTTATCTGGAATATCTTAAGACACTACGTATTAAAATTCGTCGCTGAAACCGCCGCGGCTGAAACCGTCTCATTTGGAACATCACAGCTGATACAGTCGCATCCATCGTATTCGTTGTAAAACTGAAATTTATATATTTAGAATTTTACTTTTAACATATATTTGTGAATGAAGTTGATTGGAATGAAATACATATGAGAACATTTTTTGTTATTGTATATCTTATGTTGAAATGTTTAAAAACTGATCAATACAACTTGAGTAACACTATATTTCGCGTTGTTTTCTCTATGTATCCATTATATGGTTATCGATAGCTTTGCTTCCTTTTTCTCCTCCAAGTTCATAATACTTATGGTTTGACGTACTATACGATATAGACGTTTGACGAAATATTCGATATTTCGACTTGATGACGTCATCATGATGTTGTTGCAACATGATATAGCTCCCGCATGCATATTTCAAAACGGTGACCATCTCTTCCACTTACCCTTTCAATCTTATCCATTTAACTACATGGCTGTATAGTGTTAATCCACATTGGTATATGATCGACATCAATTGGTTATGCTAAATTCAGACAAACTGGACTAGGTTATGGACTGCGATGTGATAAAACATAGCTATCATATAGACGATTTTGAATCTTCTCTGCCATGTGATAATACATAGCTATCATATAGACGATTTTGAATCTTCTAGGTTATGGACTGCCATGTGATAAACCATAGCTATCATATAGACGATTTTGAATCTTAGTTTTTGGACCTAATCCGGGTTGTATTCATTTTTTATCTTTACTCGTGTTTTGTAACATTCGTTCACATTTTATATTTTATTTACAGATCGAACTGTTTTACCGCTTCAATCGCTTTTGATCTTTTCTCACTGATCACGATCTTTCACCTGAACCTGCAATCTCATCTGTTGTTACGTCACGTCCTTTGATGCTGTCACTCCGGGTGATGACACCCCTCCCAGTGATTGTCATTTCTGGTGATTAAGTCACTTCCTGCAGCGGGCAATCTGCCCCCTGATCATTCTCAGGTTAATTTAATGTGTATGTCATCAAAACTCTGGGTGGGAAGAGTGCGAGAGGATGACTGAGATGTTAAGTTTACATGAGTGAGAGTGATATGAGAACGCAAAATCCCACAGCGCATGCTCCGTTTCCCACGTTCTTTTGACGTTGACGCTACTGGGAATAGAAGATTTGACCCCTGGCCTGGGAGCATTTAAGTGGATATTATATCCAATGGATCAATCTGGAAACTTCCAGATTCTTCATTATCCGAGCAATTGGTCCAAATGTCGAAGTAGCTAAATATAGCCCGACAAATCCCGAAGAGCATAACATATTTTATCTATGTCACTTCCAGTGCTTTGCCGGAGGGTCGGGGCCCGAACTATTGACTGGGGTTTTACTACAATGAATCGGTTTGTGGACGGACATTGGCTACCTATGAAATTTCGAGTCCGCTGCCCATATTAAAATTCGCTCTTGAACACATAACCTGACATGTACAGGTATTGCACAATAGATGTTCTATGTTCAAACAGGTTGATTACTCGCCTAATGTGGGCGCTATCTTGTGCAAAATCCATTTAATCTTGCCGTGAATAATTTTAAAATTTTTGAGTAGGCATAGTGCAGAAGAATACAAATGAACAGCAAATTTTACCGAACATTATCACCGCCTTGGTGTGTATATTCCAGAAAAGGTCATCCGAAAAGGGAGAGTAAGTATATGTGCAACCTCCTGAGAATTCCTGATGATTGTCGCCTCTCGGCCATAGATATATGACGTGAGTATTGCCATTATCGCCAGTAATACCAACGCAGCTGTACGTGTGTGTAAGGAAATACATCCGGACACCACTTCTAACAGATAAATGTTTCTCAGGTTTAAACTCTCGCTGTTTGAACTCCACACGATCACTCCCTGGTTAGCGTGGTTCGGTGTGCAAACTTCTCCATTTCAAACCATCCTTATAACCATTGCTCATCGTGCGAGGATTTCCTTCTCTTAAAATGATGCATAATTACCTATAAATGTGAACATACCATAATGACACTTTTCCTCCATCTTCCTTTGAACATAGATTGATGACTTTATACCAGTGTTTCCCATGAATACATAGTAAAGAATGACGTGAGTATTGCCATTAATACATAGAGTTGTGCTATATATCTGACCCGAACTGTAATCTTTCTGCTTGATGTTCTGCTCAACTCCGAGCTAGAGCTGAACAAATTCTCTGAACATGGCTTAAGCTGGTTATATTTCGATTCCAATAGTTTCAGTAGTCGATATGTCAAAACTGCACTACATACCTATAATACATAAACATCAAACAGAGTTAGATTGCAGCTGGTTTCAAAGTTGTACTTCGAAACTTTGATGAAGGTTTCATTTCGAGCGAAAACAGTGTTGCTATTCCAATACAAGCTGCTCAGATATGACATTCACTAACCAGTCGTCTTCTAAATCTAAATAATCGAAATAGTTCGTAACGAAAGACCTAATTCATAAGACAAAGTTAGCATCAGAGACCATCACCGAAAATCTCACTAGAAAACGCGTGAGTTTATGCGCGCAATGTTGCATGTAAGTATGATGGGGAAATATGTCGGTCTGAGGGCGTGGAAATTGTGTAGTGATTTAATATATTCCGACCATGAACTTTATCATGGCCAGTGTACTAATACTCCCACATTAAATTCAAATCGTTCAATATTCAAGCATCCGACCAGCATAATCACCACCAGGTGAGATGTCGCAGGGAGGAAAAAACAATTGTCGCACAAATTCCTCAAAGGTAGGATTATGTCAGGCTGATAATCTCCCCATAAGTTATAGCAAATCCCCATAAGTTATTGCAAATCCCCCAATATGTAAGGGATTATAAAGCACTTATGATCAGTTCCATATCTAATCCTTTGCAAAATTATCGCGAAAGTTATGGGGTATGATGAGATGCAATATTCTTGAATTTGTTGTGCGATACTTTCTGCATGGGAATATAAGGGGTTGTGTCTATACCTTCATGCTGGAAACTCTGTGGGAATGATATTTTACCGGGAGGTCAGGTGGGGAGATGGTGGACACAAAACATTTTTTCAATTCAGCTGTTTTGCACAATTGGTTTTTGTGTTCTTTCGTTTTTTAAAATTAGTTTGCTTAGTTTCCTAAGTAAATCCAATTATTATGCATGACCATGTTTTGCGCACTGGGTTGCGACGGGTTATGCCGGAGATATTTGGGTTCTAATGGGGTGTTTGGGATATCATACAAGCAGAGGAGGGCTCTGTCTTGTCGCGATGTTTGCGAGGAAACTATGCTTTTGTAGGTAACGTCATTTATGTAAAGTCTTTGGATGTCTACATTTATATGTTCAACACACAATGGACACATATCAAGCAACATCCACTCATTCTCTCAGTGATTTTTTATTCGATCTTCATCTCAATTAATACGTTCTAAGATGAATGCTCACCGGAGAGGCTTTTATATTGCAGGTACTCTAGAATCAATCCTCATTTGTTCATTTTTGTATCCAGTAATATAGATGTAAAGAATAGTTTCTAGTGCATGCTCTTGCACAGAAGTTCGTGTGCATGAAACAGTTTGTCTGATTAACCTGTGAACGTCTCTGGCGGAGAACTGACTGTGATTTAAGATTGTTTGTTGTATAGATATTTTTCGGCATATCAGTTATAGATTTCCATTATCTATCATTACAACTGTAGAACCATAAAACATTCCAACCGAGACTCTTCCACAATGCCGCTCCCATTTTTGTGGCTATCCTTGAAAACATTATTATATCGGAAAATCATATCATCACATATCCCTCCCCTGTTAAAATATGAAGTTTCCTCGTTTAGATATTTCCAAATATAGACTAGTGATGAGTGCTAAAAATTGAGTGATTTTTTTACGTCTGTATTCTGGTGCTGATACTGTTGCAGGAGAAAGGTTTCACGATTGTGGAGATACTCAATAATGAACTACTGCTATCTAATCAATGCCGGAGTCTGTCCAATACTAGAATCAATAAGATCCTTATTGGCTGCGATATAGACCTCTAATTAATCACCAGTTGCACGTGTAGTGTAGCCGTTTAAAGAGCCGAGCAATTTTCCCTTGAGATACTGCAACAACTAGAATTTGACCTTGATAAATACGTCACGGCCAAGAAGATTGAAAGTCTTCCAGTCAAGCAGTTGCATATGTAGTATGAATTTGAAGAACGTAGATGTAATCCTTTATAATTTATCGCCAATACACAAATTTTATCTAGATAAAATAGGTCAAGGTCAGTAATATTCACAGGCTTCTGACACATTGCCAGTTGCATATGTTCTATGAATTCAGAAAGCCTAGCTATGAACCTTCAAGAGACAGTGTGTTAACAAACAAGATGGGCAGACAGACGGACAGACAGACCAACCGGATAATACCCTTCAGTCACACTTGGCAGGGGCGTAAACATCCATCGATTTTTTGGTCATCAAAATCCAAATCGAGCCTGAACTGTACTTATAGCATAAACACAACCATTTTTAATGATTTACGGTATTTTCAATCGCAGTAACCTTGACCTTGGATCTTTTCACCTCAAAAATGAATAGGATTTCTCCTTGACTCATGGCTAATGTCTTTCCAAAGTTTGATACCAATCCATGACCTGGAACTGGAGAAATCTCACGGACAAGCAAAGGTTAAGAGACGTGCATATAAAAAGGACATATACCAGCCATAATCTCAAGTGAATGTTTTACTCACAGTGCGGGAGTGACTAGATTGTCATGTTTGGATAATGTGACAAATCCATCACAATGTGATGGGGTATAACACTTGTCCTGCGTTATCACTTCAATAAATGGTCGATGACCACCTTAAGAATCAGGGATCATCGGCATCACAGATGTATTTGGCTATATATTTCTAGATTTTGGGTAATATTCAACGAGACAGAATATACCAATGTCAATACTTTGATAAGGAACACTATTCCATATATATACATGTAGTAGTCTGAATAGTTTATTTATAAGTGAATACGTAAGCCACGAATGCGGAATTTCGCTTACCTTTCAGGATACAAGCGTCTAGTCCGTCATTCAGTATTCAGCCGTCGTCCATTAAAGAATAGCCGTGTTCATGATCCAAAGACCTAATTCTTATAATAACATTAGCACCAAATTAAAAAGATAAATCATAATATGCAAGACAATAGCGGTCAACAGTGATGTGTATGTGTCAGTATGGCGATAGAATGAAAATAGAGTTGAAGCAAACAAAGTAGTGAAAACTCTCATGTTTGCCTGATGATTTGCTATCTCTGTGTAATAGATATATGACGTGATTGACATCATTTACCACTCTCGATATCAAGCTGCTGCGTATGTAAGGAATTGGATCTGGTCACCACGAATTATGGGTTGTTATTGTCCAGGTTTGTCTCACTCCAACTTCGCACGATCGATAGGTTAGTGGGCTCTGTGTGAACAGTTCTCCATCGGGAACAATTTAGTTCTTGGGCACTATAACTGTTCCCTATCACCAGATTTCGCAGTTACTCTGGTCGGGTACCCAGGAGACAATCAAACATAACTATGATGATTTCTGTAAAAATAGAAACTGCCACCCATGAAGCGGCTTTGAGTGACCAATAATAATCAGTTATATTTTGTACGGTATGACAGTTCCATCTATAGATGATATTAACAGATATCCTTTGGATTTTAATGTCCACTAAGCCTGTTTTATATACATTGTTATACTCTTGAAGGAACTTCAAGACCGCCATACGAATTTGACCAAGGAAACTTGTTTATTTGCAAGAAGAAAAAGTTTGTTCACGTTGAAATAGTTTTTGGAGCCTATGCCTTTTCATTTTCAGACAATACACCTGTTTTGTAGATAATCTTACCGTGTTAGCTGTCGGTTGAGTGGTTGCGGACGTCATCACCAGAGCAAATTAAGCCGGAATGCTGATTTATTTTGCACGCTTTTGCTGGGGAATTAAACTTTAAAGACTTTTAGTGAGTCGAGCTTTGAATTGCACCTTTATGCTGTATATAAAAACCTATATATCGTTGGTCGTTTTCAGTGTACGCCTTCTCAAATCTGACCTCTTCCCCTCCTTCTGTGTACATATATTGTGTATTACTGGTACACTCCCTGTGTCATATCTGAAGCAGTGATAGACACTATTGTGTACTTTCTAAATTACACAGGATGACGTGTTTATATTGCACACATACACAGGTTTGCCACGAGTGTTAGACAACACCAGGAGGTCTTCATATAGCTCATATATTCGTTGGGTATCCTCAGTAATAATGATAGACATTTCGCTTCATTTCAAGGCTGCATCAAGAAGCCTTGGTCATGTTCATGTTATTCTTTTACTAGTAGGCCTACTTAGGTGACCGTGTGTACACATCGAAAGTGTTAAATATATATATTCATATGAATTACCCAATATGTGTATCTCTGGTACACATAGAAGGTGTCTGAGCATTTTTGTCACAGTGACTGTGTACCATGCAATGATACTTTTTGTACTCGGTATTTAGAGCGAAGTTTGCATAATCTTACATGCGAAGGAAATTGGATGAATATAAAATGATAGCTAAGATCTTGGGTTGCAGTAAGGCCTGAACTTTCCTTCCTGTCTCACTAAATTATGTTGAGGATGGCACCATTGTCCCAAAAAAGTTCGAGTAACATTTGTGGTATAAATATGAACTGTGGAGAGTTTTGAATCTCTGCCCTTGATGAGAATGTTTAGTGTGGTTGAGGGGCACATATCCGAGCACCCTAACCAAACAGGACTTCAAGCATCACATTTCAGATTTTTAAATTCCGATCAACCCGACATTTCCGTCTCACATCGGATAATTTTGGCATTATTCGAAGCGTACATAAGAAATGATTAACAATAAATTAATTTTATATTCAATGACCAACAAATCTGTAAAAGAAGTGAGACATTATGAGATATGTTTCACCTGTCATAGCGCGTATGCAACTGAAATATGGATAATAGAATTTAGCGGCGACTGGAAAAGAAGGATTTCGACAGAAAGATTTATACCAACAATGGAAGGGTATCTACAATTTCACAAGGATCAGCTATTATAAAAGAATGCGAGAAAAGGGGAAAAGTGTAAGATAAAAAGGACAACGACGCGACGTTCGAACCTGGACAATGTCGAGCTCAAATTCTCCATACTGGATACCGATTATCCGAACATACGTATTCGCAGCGCCATGGCCTCGACAGCTGCCAGCACCGATTTCTGAAGGTGCCGAATGCATGTGCATAATAGTGAGACAAGTGTGACAATTGTCTTGTAGGACACTTACAACCGTCACTGTTGTAACGGCTCAGAATGTCCGCTTGGCTATAGCAGTGCCTTACCCTATAAAATGGAGAGTAATACGGTTTTTGCCCTAGGACACTCCAGTCCTTCCCAGGACAACCCTACCCTAGAGATGACGATCCTGCAGGTATACGGGGACATTTTTAGCCTTCGCAGTGGCATCAATATTTTTCTGAAGGCTACTCGGTAAAGTTAACAATTTAATGATGAGAAATTTGGAACTTCATTTTATGAAAAGAAAACATTTAAATTAAAATAATCTCACAACCAATATATTCGTATATTTGAAATCCTAGAAAATACTACTTTTCATTATTATATACATGTATGTTGATTATGTTCAAAGTGCTCACAGAAGACGACAAAATGTCAGTGAATCTGGGAAAATCCGCACGGATGGGTCACAAGGCCTCAAATACCCTCCACTGGGGACCGTATGCTGCGTGCCTTAGCTTTAGTTTTAAGAAGCTAATATACCATCGAGGGACGAAGCATACTACCCACTGTTTGCAGGGTAGCCCTTATAGGATAACTATAAGAAAAAATAAATACAGTATGAACATTATATTTTAACTCCATAAAATAAATGTACATGTATCACATTCTATCATTAAAACATAAAATTGTACGTGTATCTGATGCTACAAACTATTTAATTCTGGTGAAAATTTTCCTAGAAGAATCTTCGGTTTTTATTTTGTAAAATGAAAAGATTTTGAAATTACCCTCCAGACGGTTGGTTTATTTGTTTAATTAACACTGAGATGTCCGAGTGCAGAGGTATTTATTTTTTGTCGGGTACGATGTACGATCAGTGGCTGAATTTATCTGATCATATCATCCACGACTTGAATCATAGAAAAAACAGTGTAGTGTTGAAAGACGATTACAGAACTCGAATAGCCCAAAAAATAAAATTCGGTCGGGTTGGCTCGGAAGATTGCTGGAAGTTAAGTAATGTTTTTCTCAATAGTGATAATTGTAATTTTAATTCCATTCTACCTCTGTAGTAGAAACTGAGAATAGATGAATCTTTTGCGTACGATACTAGTGAAAATTCTGAAATCTTGAATAATTATTTTCTATAGTATCACCAAAATTGAAAATTGACGATTCTCATGCACACTACCTCCTCTGTCTATGTATACTGAAAACAGCTTGGAGAGTTTTTCCATAAGTACCGCTGATGTGTTCGACATATTTTCAAATTTAGATTCCTCAACATCCAGGTCCCGACAAAATCAGTCCAAAATATCTATTTGAAGTAAAGCATGTCTCTTTGCCAATCCTAGCTCGTTTTTTAACCATTCGCTGAAATCATCCAAATTCACAACTGACTGTACAAAGGTGATCATCACCTAGCATCTAATTACCGTCCTGTGTCACTATTGAGTAAGGTCATGGAGAGAGTTGTATTTAAGTACCTGTATAATTATATTAGGCACGACATAACCCCTCATCAGTCGGGTTTCTAACCATTCCGCTCAACAGTAACACAATTATTGGATATTTATTTTCCCATATCTAAGATATCTAACTTCCATTATATGTGTTGTAATTAACGTACAAAAGGAGTTTCTTCTGGGTTTTTTTCACATATCTAATGCGTTCGATAGAGTATGGCATCGTGGTTTAATTCGTAAACTGCAGCAGTTCGGTATCTCTGGAAGCCTTTTAAAATGGTTCGAAATTTACTTGCATAATCGTTGCCAGGAATCGACTTTACTATGTCTGCACGCTGGAGTCCCACATGGTTCTGTCCTTGGCTCATTTTTGTTTTTGTTATCCATTAACGATTTGCCATAGAAAATGTTAAGTAACATCCGTTTGTTTGCAGACGTTACGTGTCTATACATAATTTCTGATAAGCTATACAACCAGGTGCCGGCGATCCATCTTGATGTAGACACTGGGCGACTTGACTTGTTGACTTTAATGCAACAAAATCTGTTTCCCCCTTAGTTTCCTTTAGACATTTTCTGAGTTCCTTTACAATCACGTTCGAAAATGTTACTCTATTACCGTCTCTCAACCACAGGCACCCTGGTGTGATATTTAATAACAAGGGCAACTGGAACGATAACGTGGAAACTGTTAAGGTTAAAGCCCAAGCCAAGCTTTCTATCGTCGAGGAATGAAAATACATTTTAGATAGCAAATGTTTTGAAATGATGTACAATTCAATCATACGACCGAACTTGGAAATGCTGACGTCGTCGGGGACAAATTTCGACAGAATATAATAGTAAGATTAGAGAATATACAGAAAGACGTCCTTAGAACTATAACTGGCATCACACGCAGTGTTAGTTCAAATATTTCTGTACATGTAAGCAGGTTTTGACACACTTTCTCTAAGACGAGGCACATAGACTTGCAATGTTTTACTGGATAGTTGATGGCATGACGAGTTTGCCACCTATGGGACACCTTCCCGCGACTACTCTCGCTCGTAACCCTTATAACACGCGTAATCCAAATCAATTTACACCTTACAAGTGTCGCACTAATTAAGCTATTTCGATGTTCCTGTTTTCCAGTCAAGGTTCTGAAGGACTCTCCCGGCCCCTGAAAAAAGGTCCCCTAATCTTTTGACGTTCAAACGAAATTTGAGACTATATCTCAACCTGTCATTCCACCGCCGTGATATTATATATGTATGCTGCCGGAAAGATAATATTTTACTATGTCTTTTGCGGAATGGGTGTAGTAATCTCAAACGACATCTTTTTAGTAACTTCCATTCAGATACTGCGCAATGTAGTTGAGGCAATACTGACGAAACTTTCGATCATGTCCTCTTCCACTGTCCATTATTCTACATCCAAAGAAGCTTTCTGTTCACCAACCTGGTTACTATTTAAAACATCAAAGAAATTCCCATTGCTAAACGACTATTATCTGGTGATTATGATAAAGATGTAAGAACTACCATCAATATTCAACTATTCATTGGAAAGCTTGTCACAGAGACTAATCGATTTTGATATATTTCGTAATTCACACAAAAATCTGATAATTTTAAAACAAACAGTCTTTGATCGGAGAAGAAGATTTAAACACTCGGCGAAGCGACCAATCGGCGTTATTTAGACCTGTATCTTTCTCATTTTGTTACCCCGGAGCATCTCCGACACCACAAAGTTGTATTTGTCTATATTTGGTTCTGCATATTATTAGCTCAGTATTTCATATTTGGTGCAGGTATGTTGTGGTATTCAGTATGCACATAGGCTTATATTCTAAATGTATGAGGGAGACGCCATAATAAGCTAGTCTTAAAGCGTCCCCCTTTCATTGCATGGTTGACCGAATAAATACTATTTAAACCAAGTCTATCATCCGTTTCTCCTATATAGATGTTCGTGCATCAGTCACTTGTAAGATATATGTTGTTTCGTAGTTTCAAGTGTGCATTTGTTGTGCGAATATAAAAACATTTGTCGACCATAATATTCGAGCAGCATTTGAATCGTTTATCTCCATATTTGCAAAACGTGCTTGGCTCGGGTGTTTTCTGGTGAAATTGCTAAATCACTCACATGTGTAAATGAATAACTTAACCCTATGTTTCCTGGTCTATTCGGGACATGTCCAGGCTTAGGAGACATTTTGGCCTCCTTCGAATATTTATCTTAGTTCTTGACCTAGGGGACTGAAACTTACCATACTATACCCTTGGGTCAAGCTCTACCAACAAATGTAAAAAGATCCAGGGTGACCGCATTGATGACGTCACAATGACGTCATTTTCAAGACTTTTCGGTTAGATTTTTCGAATTATTTAGTTATGTGTTGTTTTCGCAAAAACGGCATGATAAATTAGTAAATAATTATATTTTCTCGCAGAAAAGCAGGAATTCTGGAAAAAACTGATGAAAACGTCACTTTTCTGGTACAGCATATATATGGCCGCCAGTTTGAATTACTCGTGATCCGATTCTCGGGGAAAATGCTAATAGGCTCCAAATGACCCAAATATAATGACATAAAAGTCTCGGAGCGTCAGCGCTCAATTTTTTTGTCGTTCCGGAGATAGGGTAGAATGTTCGGTAGCAGGGCCATAATGGGTCAAGGACTGCACGTTGAAGATGAATCTCGTAAACATTAAAACTTAATCTTAAAAGAGCCACCATTTGTTATTCATTTATATTACACACACTATTAAGACTATCTCCGATTTCTACTCTGTTCGATACACGTTTTCACCGGAACCCATGTTGCTTCATAAGCTATGTTTCCATACGTATTCTTCAAACTGTGCTAACGTTTTACTTCAGGATATTTATTTTCCAATGTGATGGTGTGTTCATGTGATGCTCATATTCATGATTTTCGCATCAGATAACAATGGAGTGCAGCTGCGAGCCGAACCCAGCGGCTATAATTGGGAATCAGTTTAGTAACCTCACCTGGGCTCATATCAACTGCATCGTTGGATTGTTGAATAGGTTGCTCAGCAGCATACCATACCTCTTGAAATAACCAGACGCTACGATTTTGGTATTGCCTTTAAGCCAATTGTTTTCTTTAGATGAACGTTAGTCTAGCTATACACTATCATATTACCTTGTATATCAAGAAACACGTGCCTAAGTTTTCTAAAGTATTTTCTTTCTGTGTTAATAGCCTATATACAAACCCAGTGAACTCTGTAAATAAACACAGAGCAAAGCGAGACATGTTTGAAGGTGTTCGCACTGGCGAATGTTGCAGGGTTTTGCTAGCATTTATCTACATTTTATCGTCGGCAATAAACTTTCTTCATGAGAAACCTAAACACAGGTATGCGCCGGAACGGATCACGTGGTGAAACAGATATATTTTAGGAACATATTTATGTATCCAAGCGAAAAGACCAGAATTGAGAGAATCAGGGTTAACTCAAGCTCCTGAGTTTGGCGAGGAAGAGTTGATAAAAGCTAACTCGTTTTCGGAAGCGAGTTCATGTTTCTTACCGTGGATTCTTTTCAGCACAAAATATCTTAAAATCTGAATTTTCAAATATTGGGTATTATTCTTGTTTTGATCCTCCGCCCTATTTCTTGACAGGAATATTCTATACTAATATTAACCATTTGTCACTCTCAATGTTACATTCTTATCCTTGTCCTCGCCATTTTATGTCAGAAAATACCCTAAGAGAAAAACAAAACAACTGACAAACACGCATTTCCCAACTGTAATCGAAACGGTCTCATAAGAAACCGTTCTTGTCACACTTCGGTTAACAATATTAAAAATTATATATCTTAGTTGTTTGATGCTGACAACCTAGTCGAAGCAATTCATTTTCCATTTTATTGAAAGGATTTGAAGAAATTTTCGAACAGTATCCATTTTTCTTGTACTGTATGTACTTTCCTCATGTACTATCTGTTGGTTTTCTGCTCTTGTCTCCGGAACGACGAAAACTTGAGAGCTGACACTCCGTGATATTGTAATTAGTCATATTGGGCTCATTTTGAACCTATTTGCATAAACCCCAAGTGAATGTATCATGCATGGGTAAATATGAAATGGCAATCATGTGAGGTACCAGAAAAATGATGTTTTCGTCACCCTTTATATATGTCCGTCAATATACATGTATTTCATTCATGTCCGTGTCATAATTGTATGGTACAAGCTTTGTACCTTGTGGGAGTGTATTGTGATGTACATGTTATAGTTCTGTGCCTTGATCTGGTCATATTTGCCACATCTATGGCACTTTACCTTTGTGGAAAACATACACGTATTAAATTATTTTCCGGGCCACTGTTACTATTTCGCGAAAAAACATGTACTGAACTATTGTCCGGACAATACCTCGATTACTACTTCGCGAACAACATCGACGCCCATATGGCAGATTCTTAGTACCTTGTGAATGTGAACTGTCGGGTTTTATATGAAATCTGTTAAATTTTGTCAGTTTCAACAGTGATACATTATCTGTTGTAGATTCTTGTTGGATCGTATTTTTTGAATGTTTGAAACGCATTTGGTACATGCTTAGTACCATCGGCAGAAAACCGGATTTCTCAATGTCAAATGTCCTTATTTCTCATTTGTTGCCATAAATAAACATGCTATGTTCAAGGCTTGTGGTTAATAATCTTTGACGTATTACATCACATTCTTTTAGAATCCGCCGTCTAACTGTTACTGTAGGTCACCTGCTCAGACATAAAGTGAGAAAAATCATTTTAGACCTCTTGCACACATGCAAATGTTTTCTAATGAGTACTGCTCAGTTCCCAGGTATGTGATAACTGAATGGACACGCCACAGGACCATTCAATAGTACGGTAGAGATCAACGGTCGACGATGTTCAGTTCTTCTTCCACTTCCCTCATTCAGATTTTGCTGCGTCTATAATCGAAATATATAGTCATTTCTGATGGTTTGTACCAAACACTTCCAAATAGTTTGTGCACAGTGCAATGCAGTTACCAGTCACTTGCCTGTACCGAGAAAAGTGATTCCCGCGCGATACCGAAAACCGTAGCTTGTCTAGTATCAGTTATATTCCCAAGTACCTAATTTGACGCAAAAGTGGGTAGAAGGTCCTGTTTTCCTAATGTGACAAATCTATCATAATGGCACTACTTGTCTACTTCATCACTTTGGCAAATGGTCACAACCAAGCCTATCAATCAACAACTTCAGTGGAAGATTTATGAGTTAACCTGGTTCTACTGTCGGCCGAATGCTTGGTGTGGGTTGAGATGTACAAACAGATAGAGGGTTTCTGAAACCAATATTTTACATATGGATGGCCGTCTTAGTCTCTTGACAATAAAAGTACGCCGAAGTGTAGGTCGCGAATAATAGATTTTGCTAGGGTTAGATTTCACACCTTTACTTTGATATCCACCAGCCGCCACTCAGTCGTCTCTCCCTTTGTACCTGTATTTCTACTTTACGCATAATAAATGGTATATCTACAAATGCTCATGCATAGTAAACAGTGTCTACGGCATCGCTGAAACAAACGCGGAGACACATCGCTGAAACAAACATTTCGATTTTGCTGAGGTGGCAAAGATCAATCTGGGCTCGAAATTGTGTGAGATGGAGAATGATCCATATAACTTGATCATGGGATGAAAATTACATCCCAGCCGAGCCGCCAGTTAAAATGGGATTCTTTTTTTCCATATAATTTTAATCATTACTTTAATGAGTATTTTATTAAAAATATCAACGACACACCAAGTTGTTGAATGTTGGTGGAGCGCATCATGCCTGCTGCACGTGTCAAGCGAAGTGACCACCGCACGCGCTCATACCACAAACGTGTGTGAGATGACGTATCCCAGACCGTGTTACCGTACGAGTTTTACGCTGTATTATATGGGAATAATTGTTATGTCACGCCATGAAAATCAACGGCTTACTTATCACGGGAACCAGAAACTGAAACCACGTCATTGAAACAAACATACCGTTTACATATTTCCGTTTGCTGAGTTGAATAGTATTAATCAGGGATAGTGATTGTATGAGAGAATGGGTTTGGCATTAAGTACTATGTTACGCCGTTAATCACTGTGGCTTACCTGGTCTGTTCTAATGGTGAATCATTCATATCCTTTAGTGAAAATGCGTTGCTCTGTGATACAGATGGAGTAGATAATTGGACAAATCCATCCTTATGGTGTGAGATATATGTTTATCATATTGACGAATTGTCGACGACCGTGTTGTACATATATGATCCATTATCTGATTTGAGGACTACGTAACGTCGGCGTGTATATTTCAGAATAATGATGGTGTGAAAACTAAGTTGAAGTAAATATAACAGTGAATCTTCCAATATTACACGATGATGAGTTGCTTAATGATCAGTTTGACAGATATATGACGTGACCAGGAACATTACCACGCGTGGTACCAACATTGCTAATAAGGCGAAGGAATAGATCCCGTCACCCTGCACTGTTATCTCGGTCTTAGATCAATCGTAGTTTAGCACTGTTCTTTGTGGAAAGTTCTCCGTTGAGAAATGTTCGGTTATTGGGTATAATATGTTCGGTCCTTATCGTCATTTCCCGCTAATTTATTCCGGTCGGTCTTCAGGAGGTCAACACATATGATTGGTCATTTACTAGAGAGTAAATACTATGGACAACAATTTAAGTTCCAAGGAGTTGCTTCTTATCAGAATGCATTAACGATTAATTCCTTGGTATGGAATCTTACCGCGACCTTCAATATTAGGTATACCAAAGTTAGCATTCTGTAAATCATAACTCTCTCGGCGCACTGGTTAGGCGTCATTGGTGCGAGAGAATGTATGTACGGTGATGTGTGGGAACAAGTTGCACAGCATACTCCGTGACCAGTTCCCACCGTATCACGATGGAGAGCTCAAGTTAAACCAAATCAAACCAAACCAAACCACAATATATAATTTAATAACAATCACATTTCTGGATAATGTAACTGAGAGAGTAAGCCGGCTTCCTTCGTCCAGATAAATATTGTCTTGCCCCTGATTGGAGGTGAACTCCTTCTGCTACACGGTACCTTTTAGGCGAGCTGCCGAACCCTAAAAATAGGCTGTTTTCGAATTTAATCAAACCATAGTACAGAAAGGCATAACGTGTCCTTAACTGACAGTGCACATATGAATATTATGCTTTGGCCAATTTCTCTCATTATGGGGTCAACCAATCAGCATGTGAAAGTTCCCGTCTTTTCTGTAAATACACATTTACAATAAATTCCGCTTAGGGGCCAATGATAAATAATCAATAATTTTGCAGAAGTTAATTGTTCATGAAATGTATATCATGTGTAATCCTCACATGCATTCGAGCACATATACTGCATTTTTTACAGTATTTCTTCCGATTTATGTACAAATGTGGCATATGTCATGAAAAGTTGTTTGTGTCTTTTGAACATGTTTCTTGTGTTTAAGCCAATTGTTTCCACTGAGTTCTTATTTAAAAATTGTAAAAAAATTATTTCACGATAATTTGGCTGTGCGGAGTCCGAATTTGCTCATTATCAAGAAATCATTTGATATTACTTTTAAAAGCGCTCACTCTACCAACCGTCTATCTGACCTGTTTTAGCATGGCCGGATCACAGCTGGTTTGGAGGAAACAACATTAATCCTGAAATTCATCGATATCCTTCGGAGAACCGAGATAAAACCTTCCACATTACATAAATGACACTCTATTCTAATATGCAAATTCTCAATATTTGTTTTGATGACAACATAGTGACGTCATAGATACAGCAAACGTTTTTCATCTGTTTTTGATTTCATTTTTTCTGTTTCATTTTCTGATAGAATATGCTTATTTTACAGACTATGCATTAATTTTGTGCATCTTGGTGTGAAATGAGGAGAAAAACGCGAGGTCAAGAGGAATCCATGTACGAGCGTTCTCACTCTTCTAAAACGAGGAAGATAGAGGACAGAAACAGGCAAATTGTAATTCGAATATTATACAAGCCATTGCTCATTTTAGTCATCAATATTGTTCTATCCATAACCGCTGATTTCACCTTGAAGCATTCTGCCATTGTCCGGCATATATTATTATTTAACATGTCTTTTGAAGGGAAAGATATTCCTCAAATTGAAGGAGCTACTTAAAATATTCACCATTCCTCAAATTGAATGAGCTACTTAAACTAATCACCTTCCAACTTCTACTCAAAGCAATTTTGCATCGGCGATAAAAGATTCCAAAATAATATTATGTATTTTTTTTTATTTTATCAACATGTACTTTGTGGTTTAGAAAATGGTGTAAATTAGAGAGATGAGAGAAGTCGGAGATGTGACTTCACAGTTAATGGTTCATTCGAAAGGTTATATCAAAGACTGAACATCAAATGAACATCTAAGCTATCGAACGTGTGGTTTGAACAAATATGCCCCAAAACAACTTGCTCAGAATGTATATGTTTCAAATGACCCAGGACCACCATTTAGACAAGAAGCAATCTACAGAGAGTTATGTCTGAGGGCTGAAAATATAACCAACTGCAATCTTAAGCGTAGAATTTATGTTGTCTAAGGTAACACAGCGCTCATATTATCCAGAAGAGCTAGCTCCATTACACTTCATGGTCCTCATATCAAGTGTTTTCCATGAGGCTCCTCGCAGCCCTTTCTACTGGATCATATTATCTGTCAGATTATGCCGTGCAATGTTCCCACCACATTTATACGTTATCGCTCATGTGAAACGCACGCCCTCTAAGCGTGATAAACTGATAAGCTCTGATGTTGGAAAGTTTGATATTGACAAAAACGGGTATGTAAATCGAGGTTAAATGATTTCCATACAACTAAAGAGAAAGGTTGATGATAGTGGAGCATGGGTGCCATTTTGCGGGCTTATACGAAGAGGCCCAAACACTCGGATATGTCCAATCCCTATTCACAAGACATAAAAATATAATCTTCGTTTTCTACAAAATGTATTGGTCATGGGTTCCTGGACTACTTCTTCTAGCCATGGCTCATTGAAACCGTCTATGTTGATCCCATGGAGTTTCATTAGTAACACTTGCGAATAATAATCTATTATTATTTTCCTCGCGTCTGACGGATTTTCACTAGGTGTGTTAATCCAAAACAAGCTTGCTAGGAGCGCACAATATGTGACTTTATTGATCAGTAGGCCAACATATGATATTATAGACATATCACTATCAATGCCTAATTTAAAGCAAACATGCAATCCAATATAAAGAAACACGAGCCAGTTTTTCGCAGACGAGAATCTGTTCATTCATCTGAATGAATTTCTAATTCGTATTCCACAAAATGATGTTATGTCAACCACTTAATAATTGATACTGTTTTGTTGACAACGCATATTTTGTTTGTTCATGTTAAAACCACGGAGCTTTCTATGGGCTAAGGAATGTTACTGTTCCCATGGCGACCGCACACAAGTATCTGAGGACGATAAACCTAAATCCATTTCTAACCCTAATAAAAATAGCTATGGTCCATCTTTTTGGACATAGGATTACATTTTGAAAACAGGGGAATGGTCACTCGCTTACAAAGTGTGTGTGTGTGTGTTTTTTTAAGTAGTATTTTTTTTATTCAGTAGCATACTGTACACATAAATCAGATATAACATACCTGACATATGATTATCATTAAATATGCTTTTGGTACAATCGAATATTGTGATTGAGAATCCTCTCCCTAATCTTGTCCATGGGCTTGCCAAGCTAAGTGGGGCCAACATTGTCGATCAGAGACATTTCAAATTGAGACCATCTTCTGTTAAATAGTTCCGTTTTCATGTTACAAACCGCAACATATTTTTCTAACAGAAAATTTACTTCGTATACAATTTTTTAGTCCAAGAAAATCCGTTCTAGCGAATAAACATCTGGAACGTCACTAGCTAATAAACAAAGAAGTTATTCATAATAAGTCGTTTGGTTGACAAAAAAACCCGGTTTTGTGTCCAGGCATCTGGTTTTATAGATAAATTTCTTTGCTAAAATGATAATGTGGTTTTCTAGTAAACAGTTTTTGGTAGACCAAATACAATTTTCTCAGGAAACATATTGACCTTCCTTGTAAAGATAAAAGCTCTCGCCAGGTATTCTTTGCACACCAAAATTTCTTCGTTTTGTTCACAAAAAAATACATAATTTACTGTTTCTTATACCCAACTTAACAAGTAGTACATTTGTGGTCAGATATCAGAGTGTAGTTTTGCGATGCTAGATTTTGCTGCTGTTAGAATCCACACCTTTACTTTGACTGTCCAATCACTCATATCTTCCTTTGAATTTCACTTCACACATCATTGTAATATCATATCAAAACAGCGAGCCCTATACATATTGTCACGTGACCAGTTTCATAACCAACACCGGGTTTTTTAGGACCACGGACGAGACGATGTTTTAAGGTGTTCCTGCATTCAGCAACGCTTTCATTTTAGGCTCCCAGTTCCGGTTCAAGCGAAATGATACATATGAAACTAGACGCGAAGATGATAAAATAACCCTGTGAACCTCACGAATAGCAACATGTATGAGTTAAATCAACTCCATGAAACCGTAACTATCTGTCAAATCCGACTGTTTTTTCGATAGCATTTTTCTGTACTTACCATACGACATGACTTTGACCAGCACGTATATGTAAAAAAGTAAGAGACATTGAATTTTACTGGCCTTTGCTCAGGAAAGACATTCGCTAAGTTTTACATAAAGAATAACGACGGTTCCAATTTTTCCTAAACATTTTTTTCCACAAGGAGAATTCCATTTGCACAGATATATTTCGTATTTATATAATTAGTCCAAATTGAAGTTGATCAGCCTAACGGACACAAAGAATGCAGTTCTCTGTATTCTGAATACTTACAATCAGTATTCCGTTGTTCTCTTGATTTCCCTAGTAAATGGGTGTGAAGTACATGTACAAAATAGCGAGTCAAAAGAACTATTTGCCCAATCAAGTTTAGTGATCAGCTGCGGCGGACAATTGACAAAGATTTATATTTGTTGAATATCTGTATAATAGAGCACACCAACAAAGTGCCTGGACGGTTTCTATCATATTATGAATAATAAAGTTTAATTACGTATCTTGAACTGGCATATACGAATCCAGCGCTACCTCGCGCCCATTGTTGTTGGTTTTCAGCAGTTCCAAAAATCGCCAATTTAACCATATTATTAGTGAAACAGGAGCGGTATTCTTACGTTAATCATATTAATACAGAAATATTTTCGCTTAAAAAGTGGAATACAGTTGTCGCACTTAGAGTCTCAGCAGCGAGGCAGTTTCTGTGTTTCGAATGATTCTAAATAGTTCCAAATAATATTATGTCGTCTCTTTTATATAAACAGTTGTTACTTTGATCAGGGTGAAGGGAACTTTGGGCCCAAACTGTCTCATAGCAACAAACCCGTTGCAGAGGATGATACACATTCCGCAGACAGTTGGCGCGATTCATCAATACTTACACATAGGCTTCGGACTCCTAAATAAAAAAACAAAAAATATAAAAAAAACGTAATCTCTTCCAAAGACCAGAAGTTTCTCAATTTTTATTCGCCTTCAACGATTAATGGAAATCCGTTGGTACCAGTGGCAAGTATGGTATTTGTTCTATTCAGCTGCAAATTTTATTTCGATTCACTGCTCGATAACATGCATGCCTCGCTGGGGGACTATCTACAGGGCATGAGCACTGCTTTCAGCAAACAGAGAAAACAGCAAAATGAAGACCTCATGTGTAGGCGCGCATAACTTGAAATTTTGATGGATGATGTTTGTCAAAAAGTTTGCCACCTAGTAGCACTTGAAATAAACTACTTCCTGTCGTAAGACGAAAGTCTAAATTCAATAAGGGAGTCAGCGAGGTATAATTTTGTTAATACTGCCGAGCGTGTAAATTATTTAAAAGTCTGATGCCTATTATATTAGCATTGTCTGAAAGTATTTGATCAAGCTGTGTTGGAAAATGGACTCTTGGTAGGGTACACACCGCTAAATTGGATATCGTTGCTTAAATTATTCATTGTTTCTTGCAAATTTGGAAGATTCCATTCAATGTGGGGGTTGAGATCGGGTGGGGTCGTCTCATTAAGGGGGTGGGGGTATATTTGTTGTGCGTTTTTACTAATAAAATCGGCAGTTCGAACCGTTTTGCAGCTGTTTACCGTCTCAAATATTTACGACCAAGATATATTTCAAGTGATACTGAATGGATTGAATTATTTCAGTGTTCTGTGGATTTACATCATCTGCCGCTAAAACGCTAAAATGATCGAAAATGTTGGTTTTGGTGAGAAGGTGTGATCATTGTAAGGTCCCTATCTGGCTCAAGATGAACTAGCTAATATCAACACTGATTCAGTCAGTCTCATGGTACAACAGACTGATCAGAGACCCGGCTGTCGTCAGATACAGATATTACAGACTACTTTTATCTGGATTATCTTCCCATTTTTGGATTTTTTACCCGAATCAGTGGCTATTTATTCACTCTTAGTGAACTCCGAAACCTGAAATAATTATACAACTTTATAATAAATACCTGGACTATCTGTGCATGCGATAATACAATACCTGGTTCAGAAAGATTCGTTTGATCTTGGCTGACATCGAACATAAACCGGGCCATCCTGAATTTAGACGCATGCCATGGGGGGTGGGGATAGATTTTGTAGCATTATTTGTATTGTCCTCCGTTCGAATTAACACTTTTTGGCATCTATTTGTAGAGAGAACATTCGCAGTTAATATATAAATAAATTTGACAGTTCAACTTTAATCCACAAAATTGCACAAAATTAGCGTTTGCAGGAGTATGATATCGCAAAAATGACAATAATTTAATGAAATGACTAACACGCTCGTAACAGGTTTCGACTATGTAGGAATATATGGGCCATCCATTCAAGAACTAATCATAGCGTTTGTTATGGTTTCTCACGAACCAGAGCCTCATCGCGAAGCCCAGATATGTGCTTTAGCTAGCTGAAAACTGTTGTATTTGGATGGGCGTATATGTAGCAAAAGCCACATAGCGCGCAAAATATTTGATGAAAACGCGTGAAATTTTCCAATATCAGCATGATCGGATAAAATTAACCCATCTACTAGGCTTTAGGCTCCTAAATGAAAAGGTCCCCATCCGTTAACCCCACCACGTAATCTCTGCCAAAGACCAGAATTTTCTCGATTTTCTTTCCGCCTTCGTTGCAACGACTAATGGAAAGCCGTTGGTACCAGTGGCAAGCACTTGGAATAAACTACTTCCGATCGAAAGATGAAAGTCTAAATTCAATTAGAGGATCAGCGAGGTACAATGTTGTTAATAGTACCGAACGTGTAAATTATTTAGGAGTCTGATGCCCATATTGAACACATATACTGTTCGCCGTGCGTCAACCGGGGACAACTACACACAAAATCGTTGAATATTACCGCTCAACCCATGATGGGACATTTGACGCTGCCGTGTACCACCATACTTATCAGGTAACCTCGAATGACAGAATTTTAACCAACCAAAATTAGTTTTACGAGGTAAAATAATTTTAAATCGTTATAGAAGAAAATAACACGATATATTAATGTATTCGCCCGGATTCAAGTAGTGGCAATTGTATTAGAGGAAAAACATAAAGGGCCGTACGTGCAACCATTGCACTCGGTTTATCTAAGACAATACCGAGAACACTTTTGAAACAGTTTTTTCTTCCAGGAAAATCATGCTCAATGCATATGCCATTGGGTATAACATTTGTTCACTTCACAATGTTAGATTACCCGCATTCAACGGACGGCTTATCATGTGAGTTGTTGATAATGATCAGTAATAAGGATTTTATGTAAAGAATATCTCTATATCTGCTTCTCTCTAGTAGGGAACCATCTTGTGTTTATATTATTTTTATCTCATACAAATTTGTGACTGGCACTGTCATACGAAATATGTCTTTTGGTTATTGAGGCGGAAATCATTTTAGGGACGATGGCTAAATATTGAATGTCAAATCTGGCGCCTGTTATTTTCTCGATTCTACTGTCACCCGAAAGGCGAATACGGGCTGACCTGCGCAAAACAGTAGAAGTTTCTTATACCAAAGATTAAAATGTGGTCTCTTGTGAATAAAAGAATCCCGAAAAAAGACTAAGTATATTAGATGGTATTGCTATAGAACATAATCATTCACACTTTTATAATCGCTATTCGCCTGACAACAATCACTCACAGCTCCATATGATTTAGCGTTTCATACTGAGTCAAAACCACTCGCTCGCAATCTCGGGATTTTGATTCGATATTAAAGATATCCCAGCGGTGATTAGTACACAACGAATACCGATACGAATGATTTAAATCCAATTCTAACCATAAAATGTATTGGAATGGACAAATAAATCTGTCTCAAAATGGCTTTCGCATTGGCGAGGCTGTTACGTTCACCTGTCACCAGAAAACAGTGTTGTCTTACTAGCGGTGATGACGTTGACGTATTTTTTTGTTGTTGTATGCGAGCGAGTGCATGTTAGAGTTGCATCTGCCCTGATACAACATAAAACATTTATAAAGGGGTGTCTGGATTTCTATGGTAGTTTAACGACAAAAGGTATCTACATGTGTGTACCTCCTTTTCGGAATAACGAGAGAATATCCGATTTGAGATGACACAGCTGACATAATTACGTTGATCCAGATGTCTCTTGCTTACCGAGATGAAATTTGTGTACGACCTTATAATTGATGTTTATACTCACCTTCTCAAATATATCAGACCCACATCTAAAACTTATATAATCTAATTTCTTTTACAGAATGATACAATATGCTCTTAGCCGATGGCTAGAGTTTTTGTAGAACAGAAAATAATGTAGGCCGATATTTGCTTTTCTTTTCCTGCTGATTAGTTCTTCATCTGAAAAGGTCTTAGTACAGAAGAAATTCCGTAAATTGTAATACTACATATACAAGCGTCTAGTCCGTCATTCATAATTCAGCCGTTGTCCATTTAAGAATATCCGCGTCCATAATCCAAAGACCTATTCCATATCCATATAACAGTATTAGCATCAAATTCAAAAAGACAACCATAGTATACATACACATAGGCTGGTTTCCTGCAAGAGAGAAGCGGTCAACAGTTTTCAACGATGCCGACAAGACATCATGATGTTCCAAAAATATAAATCCGTATCGCTTATCAGTATTCTTAATCCATAATAGTCGTTGTAAAGTCGTTATCTAGAGAATGATGTATCTCAGTCACGCTTTGATTGTGACTGTTCATATGAGTACCATGAGGATCTTGAAGTACATGGGTTCATACAGCCCCTAGCCCCGGGTTAAGCGGAATTAGACACAAGTTACGAAACGTAGCGCCATAGATCTTGCACGCTACGTTCGTATTTTGCTATCAGCATGCGATATGTATCGCCAAATTTGAGAAACTTTGAGTGGAGGCGCTTGGTGGAATAGCCCTGTTTTATAAGTTTCTGCAACCATGTTTTGTGGCGTTGATTAAAATCGTCTAAAATTAAAACTAATTCGGCTGGATGCAGCCTTGACTGCTGGGTAATGGGTAATTTAAGCATTACTTTGTATTGCGTAAGCATGTACAGTTGCGAAAAGCGGGATTAACGGGTACAGCGCGTACTTGGACATCTACTAAACCAACATCCACTGCTACTCTTACAAAAGACAAACACAATAATGGTTGTCATTATCTTGGACTTTATAATCATGATAAAACAATGGCTGAAAATGGGGTAATTCACGGACGATTTAAGTACGACAATTCGAGGAAATCCATCGCGAGGAAAAGTGATGTAGGTGACCACAGAGTAACAATCGCCCTGTGCACTTTCTATTCCACCGAACCCCGTTGGTATCTGGTGTAGCCTCCTCTCACGTGAACGACGTTCATCTCATACTGGTAATCAACCGCCTGATCTGTATCATAGGAGTACGGTCCAATTGCTTACGGAGTGCTTGGGTCTATTCTTGTTCTGTCTGTATTGCGAAGTTCCTTACTGTCACTCCGGAACCCAATATGTCTCACAAATACTCAAGGATAATCGGATCAGGGATTTGCGATGGCAAAACAGGGTGATGCTTAACTTTTGCGCAGGTGTATAGTTTAAATGTCTGAGCAAACGAGCTCATATTAACTTAAGAGGAAACGGTACCGGTACCCAAATGCTGGTTTCTTCTACAAGACCCCGTATTTTCTCTCAGCAGAACCACACTCGTACAGCCCAGAAAACATTTTTCAAAATATGTTTCAAAGAGAATATGAAATAAATTTATTGAACAGAAAGATATCCGTGGCTGTACACCAAACGGGATACGAAAGCCAAAATAGTGATTGAGTTTTTTCTGCAATCATAACATACAGACTAGAGTTGTGAAGCGAGTGACTTCTCTGCTGTAAAAGAGTGATAATCCTGTCGGGTAATTCTTGGATGCATTGACCTTCATATTTGACCTTCGGAGAAATTCAGTCCAAATCTATTGTCGACAAACAGATTTGGGGTCTAGGCGGATATGCGAATCGTGTGCTCAGTGGGAATATACAACAGTCGATTTTGTTCATGTGTCCGGTACGTGCTTTGGCAAGAGCTACTGAGCACGTCAAAGCTATAGACTGGCACATCACTTGACTGATTCATTCAATAAGCTATAACGGTCATACGAGAACATCAATATGAACCAACAACTCGCAGTGAATCGACATTGAGACGAGCAGAGTGATGTATGAGTAATATTGATCTGTGAAACCGCGTTAAAGGCACTGATAGTGATCTGTGAAACGGTGTCAATGACAGTGATAGTGCTATGTGAAACGGTATTAAGACAGTGATAGTGATCTGTGAAATGATGTTAAGGACAGTCATGCCGATCAGTGAAACGGTGTTAAAGACAGAGATAGTGATCTGTGAAATGATGTTAAGAACAGTGATGGCGATCTGTGAAACGGTGTTAAAGACAGTGATAGTGATCTGTGAAATGATTTTAAGGACAGTGATGGCGATCTGTGAAACGGTGTTAAAACAGTGATGTGGTCAGTGACATGGTGTTAATGACAGAGATCTTGTGAAATTGTATTAAAGACAGTCATAGTGATCTGTGAAATAATGTCGAAGACAGTGATAGTGATTTGTGAAATGCTGTTAAAGGCACTGGTAGTGATCTGTGAAACGGTGTCGATGATAGTGATATGTGAAACGGTATTAAGACAGTGATAGTGATCTGTGAAATGATGTTAAGGACAGTGGAGGCGATCTGTGAAACGGTGTTAAAGACAGTGATAGTGGTCAGTGACATGGTGGTAATGACAGTGATAGTGCTCTGCGAAATTGTATAAAAGACAGTGATAGTGACCTGTGAATTAATGTTAAAGACAGTGATAGTGATCTGTGAAATGGTGTTAATGACAGTGACGGTGCTCTGTGAAATTGTATTAAACACAGCGATAGTAATCTGTGAAATGACAGTGATGGCGATCTGTGAAACGGTGTCGAGGACAGTGACACTAGTGATGTCTAAAAAAAAGATTATGAACAGGTTTTAATGCACATGAACAATGTGATTATGAAAACTCCCAATGAATACCGACAGCATGATTATGATCTTTTCTTAATGATCAGTTTAAGTAAATCGATTAAGGTACTGAATTTGGATGGGCATAAAAGGGGCAGACGCGCTTGCTCGGAGCCAGAAGAATCAATAATCGATATTAATAATTAAATGAGATGAACAGCTCATTTACAGGTAAATGATCCTACATTCAATGTCACCCGTGAATAATTGTTGCGACATTGATTGAACCGCTTGTATTAAATGGCACGACTCACAATAGATACACGTGGGTATCAAAATAAAATAACAACTAAACACGGTCAGCATGCAGTAGGAGGATGTTGAGCCCGAGCTATCCTAGAGTGACCATAGTGTCTAGTTTATACTATTCATTTCTCATATTGCAGTGTTAGGTCCCCATCTAGCATGAACGTACCAAATCGATTGATGTTATTTGTGCCATTGCCATGTAATGGGAAATTTGTGGCACGATCTTGTGTGGGACCATTCACCATGAAACACTATGTAAGATCCTGTGATAGACTTGCAGTATATCTCCTATTCTCAAGAACGTAATATGACGAGAAAGTGGATAGATGCGGCCCTGTTTACCCCATACCGTTGTGATAGATTTTTCGCATTAGTCAAAGTACATGTACTTGTCCATTTTATCACTTTGGTAAATGGTCGACATCAACGTCTATCAATCACCTGCCTTCTTTGAGATACTTTTAGAGTTTGACAGGTTCTGTTGTCAGTTAAAAGCATGACATACACTGGCTTCTGTAAAATATACTGGTTTCTGATACCAGTGGAGAAAATATTGATAGTCGCGTTAGCCTCTGGAGAATAGAACACGCGCCAGAGAAAGTAGCGTAGGATAACATATTCAGTTATTTTAGTAGTCACAGTTGCTGATGGACTATCTTTCAAAAACAACTTGCTTTTATTTTCATATGTTTCTCACTGTTTGACAGTTTAAAGTTCAATAATTCGAAAATAAAATCCGAAAAACGCGAGCCGTCTATAACTAAACTCATGTATAACTTTTAATACGCAAGCAAACTTAAAAAATCGGAGGCAAGCTTATCTTGTTCTACATATGTTCTCAATAGAGTTATTAGAAGGCCAATCTGAGAAACGCGGTGAACAATTTAACTGAGAAAAGGAGCAAAAACTACCGATGAGCAATTTTCTTCAATTCATGACCGGGTAGTTTCTTCAACCAAGTAAAATGACCAGTCTACATCTTACTTAATTTTTAATTTGATTTGCTACAGAATTTGGAGAAAGTGAATTACTTGACCAGTTGATCAATAGGGTTTATATAAAATAGCGAGGATCATCTGCAGTGCCCGCCGACTAATTCAGACTCAAGATGTCTTGTCTGAAAGCTCATTTTAAAAGCTGAAATTGGGGTATGAGGAAATATCTTTTTGTGACTTTTCTTAACTAGAGAGTTGGTTATTACTTTTTATGTTAGGCGAAAAAATCCTGTAGGAAATGATTAGATAAGAATGTGTAGATCGATTATGTTCATTATAACTGAGCTGAAATTTCAGCAAAAGTACAACGTTGTAATAGAACAGTTCAAAAATGCCCGAGAAATACGGACCATCTAAAACACATCCTTGAAAACGACATCGCAGATCCATGCAGCCCACCAGCTGAGCTCACTGGCATATCTATACTTTTATTTGGCGACTCATTGCACATAAAGACTACGGAATAGCAATGGATGCATTTATGTCACTACCCACTGGGTCTACTGTGCTTTGTCCGATAAATCGACCTGTTCGTCAAAAAGACTCCTGGGAAGGACATCATGGAGTTCCTCTTCAACAACTTAACCCTAGACTGTTCTAATGACAAGATGACTTACCTCGGCCTGACTGCGAAAGTATACGGCTGTAATATTAGACAATCCTTACAGGAATCCAACCAATTGACCTAGCTACCTCCCGTCCATCTAATAGCTTCCTCCCTTGGCAAACCATAAGGCACATCATCCACAGCCAGACCATGCGATACAATCGTAACACCGATTGTGACCAACATCTATCTAAACAGCACCTTGCCTTCGAGAATCTCAGGTGCTAATCGAAATCATTGCAGTACCAAGAGAAATACCACATGAATAGAACGCCTCTAAAAGTCAAACCTCTCACCAGCTCAAGCATCTTCACAACATGAGATGATCTAAGAGGATGACAGCATCATGAGAGAGATCGCCAGTGAGAAGTCCACCATTGACTACAGACAATGCACATCCGCATTCAGCAACCTAACCTTAACAAGCCGTGTGGTACTGTAAACTGGAGTGAACAGAGATGTCAACTACGTCCCCATTTATATCCAGAGACGACCATAAGCAAACCCAACAACGCATCCTTCATATTCAAAGCTTTTTCAGTAACTGTACTTTCAAACTTGCCATTTGGTCCATCACTTGCAATCTCCGTCTCTTCGCTATATAAATTGACGAGACTGGTCCATACGCAGTCTATCGGAAGACCATGAATATGTCATTAAGAACAAGAACAACCATCTCCCTAGCCACACTGTAGACCGTTTCAAAATCTGTCCACTGAAAGAAATGATGTACAAAGTGTGGATAAAAAAACTGAATAGGAATTAAGCGTTTCTCTCCCGCTATTGTAAATGAATATCTTGTCTACTATGTAATAACCATCAAGCCCATCATACATGTGTTTTACATCAGTGGATTATATATATTCCATGGGATTATAAAATGCTACATTTCAGTACACTCCTTGTCTGGGTTGAGAAACAACAGACTAGAAAACGAAAAAGTCTGATGAATCCAATTATTTCGATTACGACGCGGGAATTCTTTATGGACGACGGCTGGCTACGGATTGTTCGATACGGGCTTAAAATTCGTCGTGCTCGTTTTTATATTACATACATGTAAATAGGGCTATGATTATGACAAGAATGTTGCAGTTTCTCACCATACAGTGTAGAAAATATTTCTGACATATCTCTCGCGATATAAATATGCGGAAACGTTCGTCCGAGGCATGCAGGGTCCGGGAGACACTCGCATCCAGATATCAGTGTCTCGAGACACTATAAGATCTGGATTTATTTGTCCTTCGGACATGTCGGCTCAGATTTCAGTGTCCATGGACACTGACCTAGAGAATAATGTCCTACTCCCAGTGAACAGTGTCCGCTGCATGTTCCCGTTTGGATGACGAGTTAATAAATTATCAGTGACTGAGGTTGAGGAACAGTGTAGAGCAGAATCCTCTAAACAACGTATTATACAATTAATTTTCAACTTTAGGAGACATCGGAATGACGATTTCAACGAAACCCAGATATGGGGTGATCTTTTCAAAGCATATAATCCGGAATTTAAGATCGCGAGTGAATACATTCTCATAAATATCCAGGATATTCATGCTATATTTCCCCAATGTCTGTCTGAAATTACAAACAGATTTTTCGAATTTAATGGTGAGCTCCCTAAATTTCCGAAAACTAGTCCCAAAGTGTCACTGGTTTCAGAATGGAACTCCAGGAACCCAACGGTTACACGACTGAAACATGTTTCTTACTCCTTGGACTACGGAGCGGAAACTTCCCACAATACATCTTGGGGTCAAACTCTACCCGATCATGTAGACAAATCCAAGATGGCCACCGTGATGACGTCACAGTGACGGCATATTCCGAAATGCATTCTTGGGTCGATTTGGCGGTCAGATTATCCGAAATTTTATATTTCCTATTTTAAACGTAGATAGTACAGAATAAATACGACAGTGCTTATTAGAAATAGAATAATTTCCTTTAGCATGCGAATGCGATATCAAAAATCCCTTATTTAAAGAAGCGTTTCCAACTATCTTTAGAATGTCAATCGCGATTGCTATGAACTTTTAACGAAACTCAGATGTTCGAAGGTAGAGCAGAACGCATTTCTTTATCAAAACAAACGAGTGAATCGCGATTAATCAAAGCGGTTAGGTGTGATTCTTCTCGCAATAATCAGAGTGGATAGGTGTCTCGTTCGCAATAGTCGGAGCGGACTGCTGTCCTTCTGTTCGCCATAGTAAGAGCGGATAGGTGTCCATCTGTTCGCAATAGTCAGAGCGGATAGGTGTCGGTTATGACGGTTTTAGAGTCAACCGTAAACACGACAGACAGTTGCCATAAGAGTTGGCTGATTCAAAGTGTCGATCGCAATACAGTTGTTCTGATAATCTAATATTACCTCTTAAGAAAATGCCACTAGGGCGGGTTTTAGGAACGCATACGGGGAGGAACATTTTATTTGCGTTAGGGCGGCGTTTGAGAATTAGTATGCAAGATAGAAAAGTAATGACATCTGCGTCAGAGCTGCAGGTTGAGGAATTTTATTAACCCTACCTGGCCTGGGTCTGGGGGAGGCCATTATGGCCCCCCTACCAAACTTTCTGCGCTATCTCCGGAACGACAAAATATGGAGAGCTGATACTCCGTGACTTTATAGTTTATCATATTGGGGTCATTTTGAGCCTATTTGCATAACCCCCCGAGTAGAGGATCATGGGTAAATCCAAGATGGCGGCCATGTGAGTCCCAGAAAAGTGATGTTTTTGTCATATTTCTTCAAAATTTCTGCTTTTCCGCAATGAAAAGTGGGCAAAAACTATTTTATTTCACATTACATTAATATTTACTAATTTATCATGCAGTTTTTGCGAAGAAACTGCAAAAATAAAAATTTCGGAAAATCTGACCGAAAAATCGACCAAAAAATGCCGTTTTTGAAAATGACGTCACTGTGACGTCATCATAGCGGCCATCTGGGATTTTTTTTACATTTTCTGGTAGAGCTTCACCCAAGGGTATAGTGTGATAAGTTTCAGCCTCCTAGCTCAAGGGGTAAGAAAAATAATTAGTGGGGGCCATTTCGGCTCCCCCAGGCCTGGACAGGTCCCAAAAAGCCCAGGCCAGATATAGATAATTTATGTTTTACGCTAATAATGACGTTCGACGTTGGAACGCAACATGTCAATGACTGACACCATTTGTTTGAAAGCATTTTTTAAATTCAAAACGATTTCCATCAATGCTTTTTTTTAAAGAAATCGCTTTTTATTCGCATTGCCGTTCAAAGCATTTTGCACAGATTAATGATAGTTTGTCTGAATTGGTTTACTATTCGAATTCGAACAGGAAGATCGTCGACCAAAGCTCAAGAAAAAGGTAATCATTCTAGGATTCACGAACCATCAACAGAAATACTCAGTGATCAATCTGATTGGCCAGAACTACGCTGTTCTGTCAAAAGTTTTTTTTCACCAATGCACCAACCATTGTGGCCGAGGCTGTACTACGTAATCTATTTAAAATTGTTTTACTCGTTTTGAAGATATGAATGTTTAAATTACATTGACTGCGCAATTCAATAAAATACGTTATGAGATGAAACTATCAAATTCGAGAGAATAGTGAGGTTTGAAATGCCCAGGATGGACATTAGAAAACTCCTAATTAGCTCATTAACAGCTTGACACAAAGACCGTATTTTTAAATTGCTTCCATGAAACTGGTTCAACTTCAAACGGGAAATGTTTAATCAAATTAAATGTATCTACCTTTCGAAACAAATGTAATACATAGGTCAATGCCTTATTCGCTTGTAAGTTAGGAAAAACTACGAGGTCTCGGAATAGTCTGTGATCGGGCCTGGAGTCCTTAAGGGATCCGACGGAGTTGGATTATTGAGTGTGGAGATCTATTCCGTCATACTGGATGATGACTATCTGCACATCCTTATCCACAGCGCTATGACCTTCAGGACGGCAAACATCCGATTTCTAAAGATTCCCAATACATGCGCATAATATTAAATTAAATGGGGCACTGGTCTTTAGGACGGCTACAACCGTCACTGCTAAAACGGCTTAGAATGTCTACTTGTTTAATAATATCCTACCCTATAAACTGGAGCATAATACGATTTTGTACATGGACAAACACAATACAAGAAACAAACACACACACGAGGAACGTTCTTTGATTGAATACTGTCGAGCGAATCACTATTGTAAGAAACTTACTTTTATATATGTATATATGCCCGATTGTAATTTAGGAAATTCTTCATCAAAGACTTCTGGCTACTGAAAGTTGCATATGGCGAGAAAATCGTCCAGCTATTTTCAACAACAATAAAGGAAGCCAAACTAGTTTATCATTACTGATGGGATTTATTCCCATAATTCAGATGATCGCGAGATGGTGTGAAATCATCTCCCTCGAGTTAGTGGAAGTATCAGTGTGAATAGCGAGAACATGGTCATGCCATTTATCATGCCTCACCGCTGCTCAGTTCAAGCGAGCTTAAGAGGTACATAACTATTAATCAACCCCTTTGGTCTGAAAGCCTATTGATTTATTCTTTCGCTCAGATCCCACTGAGCTAAAGCCCATAGTGGGGGATTGCGGAATACAGGTGACCAGTGAAAGGTATCAATTAGATGCTTCTGCTTTTCTCACTTTTTTTTAAATCCGTGGTGGCCTTTCAGTGTAGGAGGCATGCATTCCAATGGGACGTTAGCTCGACATCCCGTCGGCACTTGCCACTTTATACGATACACTTGTGAAGCGTCATGCGTTTTGTTCTTAATTAATTTTCTCAATTAGGGCTATAGTGAGTAAATGTAAATGAGTAAATGTAAATGGTATATCTACAGTAACGAAGGCTAGTTTATTCCTAACAAAACTGCATCCATTCTCGAAGCACAAATAATCATACGCGAGAATGGTATAAAGGCTCAGTGAAAACACACTAAATGGTATAAAGGATCAGTGAATTAAACGCAACATTAAAATATTAAACGATTAAACGATGCTGGCGTATGTGATATGATCCCACAGACAAATATACTGACTGCTTATTTCTAAAACCATCACAAGAACCGAAAGTGATCCTTGTGATGATTTGAATCCCAGTCAGCTTTTATTTTTGTTGATCGAGAAGCCAGCCATTGGTATGATGGTTCCGGGAAAACAATCTCGATGATATCGATTTCTGGACATATACCTTTACATAGTCTTCAGTCCGGGAGTATTGGAATGTACACTAGAGTCACACGCACTCGATAGGATAGCGATTCAGCCAGTTCACACCAAGAATGTATATATTGCTGTGAGGATGTGTCGGACCACGTCTGCCTCACAATGGTCGGGTCTGCCTGAATTCGGGCAAAGAACACTCGATGGAAACTCGGAACAGACCAGACTAGGCAAGCAAATCTTAATTTGTATAGGCATATTTATTCATCAGACTTATCATTTTATAGTTCAAAAATAAAAGGTCCTCGAACATGGAACAAATTACCCTCCCAGCTCAAATCTTGTACATCTATCTCCTTATTTAAATTCCATTTAAAATCTTATTTATTGAAAGGAACAACTGATTTCTAGTTTCATTTCAGCTGTGTGCGTTTTCAGCAGCTATAGCGGAAGTTGGAAGTTTGATTTTATATTTTTGCAATTTTTGCCTTTTTACTAAAAAATGAATTAATGTTTATTTGCCACTTTGCACCGGTAATATAATATAATTTTATATCATTTTGGGATAAAACAAGCCCCTTGGGCTTTTCATCCCGCCTATCATGTATAGTCGTAAATTATGCCCTATTATGCTCTGGTGAAATAAAATATCAAATCAAAAAACGGGGAAAACATTTTACATGTATAGGTTGGATATATCAATGGCATAACAGACTATGTAAATTGATGGTAGTCTGACGTTAAATTAAGTAACAAAAATTCGAGAGAATCAAGGTTCAGGGATGGCGGTATGATTAGCCGAATGGAGAACAATAGGTGGAATTCAGTTCAATATGAAACAGCTGATCATTCAATTCATTCGATGGCACAACAATTCAAGAGAGCGCTACTCTACATTCAACAGAATGAAAGCTTTGACAGAGGAGACACAATAATAGTAAATTTGAAATCCGGTGGAAATAATGATTCCGATGGCAAAGAATCCAACGCCGCGAATACTATGTGGTATATGAATCAGCTGGTTCTGGCGAATAACACTCGATGACACTTGTACTGTCCACTAAACTGTCTCAAGTATCGGGTGAACACTTGTATCTCGCTTTTAACCCTACCAGGCCTGGGGGGGGGGGGCATTTTACTCAACTTTCTGCGCTATCTCCGGAACGACAAAAAATTTAGAGCTGACACTGTGACTTTTTAGTTTATCATATTGGGGTCATTTTGGGCCTATTTGCATAACACCCCCTCCCTCCCCCCAAAGTAAAAGATCATGGACATATTCAAGATGGCGGCCATGTTGGGTACCACAATAATGATGTTTTCGTCATTTTTCTTCAAAATTTCCGCGAAGAAAAATGAGCAAAAATTATTCTATTTCACATCACATTAATATTTACTGATTTAGCACGCAGTTTTTGCAGAGAAATTGCATAAATGAAAAATTCGAGAAAAAAAATGCCTCAGGTGTTACAGCTAGAAGATGTAAATATCGCGTAACATTATTCTATGTGTAGTAGCTTTGATATATGCCAGAAAGAGGGCAAAATTCACAAGCGCCTAGACCATCATTCAATATTCATTCGTCGTCCATTAAAGATAATCCGCGTCAATGATCCAAAGACATAATTCATATAAAAGCATTAGCACCAAGTTCAAAGAAAAGCAATCATAGTATACATGAACATAGGCTAGTTTCCTGCAATGGAGAAGCGGTCAACAGTTTTCGTTGAGGCCGGCGAGATATCATTGATGTTCCAAAAATATCAAATCCGTACCGCTGATCAGTATTTTTAATCCATATCATTTTAATCCATACGTTATTTAGCGAATGATATATCTCAGTCACGCTATGGTTGTACCTGTTAATATTAACACCATGAGGATCTTGGAGTACATGAGTTCATACGGCCCCTACTCTCGTTAAGCGGAATTAGACACAAATTACGAAACGAAATGCCATAGATCTTCTACGCAAGATAGTATTTTGCTATCAGCATGCGATATGTATCGCCAAATTTGAAAAAACAACTTTGAGTAGGTGCACTTGTTGGTATAGCCCTGTTTTATAAGTTTCTGTAATAATGTTTTGAGATTAAAATCGTAACATTTATACAGGATCTAGCAAATGCTACTAAGCGAGAAATGTATACGACATATGCAGGTCCCACTGGAATATTACTGTCCAGAAAGGGATAACTGGCGGTGTCGACATTGTAAGCATTTCGCTGGTTGACGAGAGAGAAAGCCCACTCCATTTTTATAGATATGTATGAAGTGACTAAATAAAGCAACAAACCGAATGCACTATTGGTGAGATATGAATCACATGGGGCCTAACATAGAAGCCCAGTCAAACATTGACTCCGTATGTAGCCTTATCAGTCAAACATTGACTGCGTATATAGCCTTACAAAGCGTCATCTACAGCTGATTCGGGTATGCTTAATAAGAATCAGTCAAGTTTTAACAAATGTAAGCTTAATTCATGTGTATCGAATGGTAGGGAGATACTGTAAATTTATCTCACCCGTGTGTCTCAATATATCAAGATAGATGAAGTTGTATCGAGGATGTTGACCATGCAATTTGCCATGCTCCACCTCTGTTCGGTTCGAGCGACCGTAAGAGGGTATAGCTATTTATCACCTATTTGGTTTGATAAGCCTATCGATGTATTGTGCTAGTCAGTTCCCTTCGAGATTAAGGCTTAAGACGACTAGAATAGTTGCAACAGTGAAAGGTATCATTTGTTCGGCAATGTTATTTCGATAGTTCATCACTGAAGATGGTATAGCTCCTGTCAGGTTGAACAACACGATTTTCAGTTGTGACATCACCACGTTCCGAAGCGATGGGGTTACGTGAGCTGGAGGTAGCATGTGGTACATGTAAATCTATATTGTGTATATTCTGACAGTCGGATATACGCCCACTACAGCTAATATGCAAGACCATTTTTATTACAACTGGTAATGCTGACAGTACCCACACACGTGGATTATAGTACGGTTTATATAGCTGGATATAATTCGATATATTGTTCTTTTGTCGGCGAATCGAAGTATTTATGAAAATGATGCTAGATCTGGAAGGACAGTGTACCTGTTTCGGGGTATGCCACGAAAACTAGATTAGAACAGACATCTCACGACGAGCTCACTTTCTTTGGCTCGTTAAACCCTTTTATGCGGAGGGTGGTTCGAGTAATTATATTACTGAATAACTTCGTTCAGAAAATTAGACGCTTTGAAGCAGTTTACATATGAAAAAAAAATCAAGAAAGTTATACTCCTGGCGGTCTACATTCATCACGCCTTCAAGTAATTTAAAAATTAAAAATAACCAGGAAAATTAGATGCCTGGTCATCTACATTCATCGTATTTTGTGCCTAGAAGACATCTTGGGAATTCAGTTTCATAAAATAATACGTCATTCAAAATGATTCAAAACTGATGACCGCTTATCTATCGCAAGATGCCGACCTTTTACATATTTTTATTTGAAGCATATCTGTTACCTACTATCACACCAACATTTCGCTCTACTATCGCAATGTATATTGAGCATTTTAGAAAAATATCACTGGCACAGAAGGATGGAGATTCTCTGCCAATGGTCGTCTTAGGAGACAATACTTGTATTTGGTGCACAAGGTGTACATGGCTACTTCATACATCGTTGAAGCCCATTTTGTACCGACCATATAGAATACTTTCCAACTGGAATGTGCCATCTTCTTCCATCAGTGTCGATGTACTAACAACAGGGACTAATGACCGAGTAAACCGAACGGCCCAAAAGCGCGAAGAGCCGGAAGCTATGCAATTACCAGAGGTGGGTAAAGTTTGAACATAAAAATGTTATAATTTCCAGATGTGATAAACGCTACACTGAACAGATTGCAATACTTTTACTTCCAGGCTTATTCGCTCACAAAAGTTTTCTAGTGTTAATTATCAGGTATGAAGGTGTGCTTCTTTAACTACACTCTTGCGCTCGCTATAGTCTTCAGATCTGGCACTCGACAGGTCGACATCTTCCCTATTATATAAACATTGCACGGTAACTATATATGGCCATAAACATACACGCTTAAAACTAAAGTGTTGAAACTTACTCGTAAAATGTTGAAATAACCCTTTAAGTGTGTCCACGGGGACAACACTTAAAGAGCAGTCCCTGTGGACACACTTAAAGGGTTATTTCAACACTTTACGAGTAAGTTTCAACACTTTAGTTTTAAGTGTGTACATGCCAACAAACACAAGTTAGACTGCTGGAAGGGAGAATTAGGAGGACATTAGCTTTCAATTTACCTAGAAAGATAACATGGTGATGTCAGATGTTAGAACGGTTTCATGATACACTGGTGCACCAAACAAGACATAAGATGAACTCGGATGAACTTTATTTTATTATTATATTTTAACGTGTGGTAAAAATTAACACACAGATGGGATGAAAACTTATAACATTTGTTCGCAAAATATACTGACATGAACACGGAAAGGATAAATTAAAACAACCGAATTAAATAAGATAATCTTCATTAGTGTATCTCAGGAAATGTAGACGACATGCTAATGATATTTTAACCCTACCAGGCCTGGGGGGGGGGGGGGGGCAAAATGGTCCCCTTACCAAACTTTCTGTGCTATCTCCGGAAAGACAAAAATGGAGAGCTGAAACTCTGTGACTTTATAGTTTATCATATTGGGGTCATTTTGAGCCTATTTGCATAACCCCAGAGCAGATGATCATGGGTTAATTCAAGATGGCGGCCAAGTGGGGTACCAGAAAAGTGATGTTTCGTCATGTTTCTTCAAAATTTTTAATTTTCCGCGATGAAAAGTGGGCAAAAACTATTTTATTTCACATCACATTAATATTTACTAATTTATCATGCAGTTTTTGCGGGGAAATTGCATAAATAATTTTTTTTGAAAATCTGACGGAAAAATCGAACAAAAATTTGAAAATGACGTCACTGTGACGTCATCAATGCGGCCATCTTGGATTTTTACCAAAGGGCATAGTGTGGTAAGTTTCAGCCCCCTAGCTCAAAGGGTAAGAAAAATAATTAGGGGGGCCATTTCGGCCCCCAGGCCAGATAGGGTTAAACAAGTCCACACAAAAAGCGTCGACAGAAAGATGTTTAGGTGCCTGTGTTGTTAACATTTAAACAGCCCATGATTACGTTTTTCGATATATTATTTGCCGACTTCTGGTTCAACATTCAAAACTACATCATATATGCGACATTGTTGAAGGATAAAAAAAGTTACCATCGTCTTGAGAAAAAGACGACTTGAACTGTTCAGTTTCTATCACAACCCGGAGATAATTGCGGAAAAAATCGGTGCCGTTGAAATAAAATTCGTGTATACATTTAAAAAAGGTACAAGTGCTGTATCACTGACGCCCCTGATTGCACAAAGAAAGCCTTGTCTCGTTATCTATGATACAAACATTTGTTGTCAGGCATTCGTTTTCTTGTTTGTTGCTCTTCTGTGCACACCTTCCAAAGGTTAGATCATATTTGCAGTATCATAATTACAGTCTGTCATTATTTATTACGAACAATCGGGTAATGGATCGCAAGATGCACGAATACCTAATTGATGGCGCTTTACTAGCGAGAATACCGAGAAAAGAATCATTGCTTTATTTTGGGACAGGTGATTCTGGGAGGCTTGAATGCGAACCTCTCAGTTCCGTATAGTATTTAACTTCATTTCCGCATTTACCAACTATTTATGATAATTTCTATATACATGTATATCTGATAGTCGCTTTCCGGTCTCTATTGTTTTCGTGAAATTGGGATGGGTATATTACTGGACGAATATGCGGAGAAATAGTCATAAGATGAACCGGTCATTCACTCGATCTGTGAAAACATTCGGAATATTCAATAAAAACCGAAAACGGAAATCAGTCTCGGTGGCTGAGAGTCTGAGTGGCAATTAGCTATTAGCAACGAAACGTCCATCCACGTACGATGCTTTCTGCCTCCATTATTATTTCTTAGGAATATTTTTATCTTAAAATATTCTGAGATGCGTATTCTAAAACACCCTTCAAGAATGCCCAGCTGGTGCATCATCCGTCAGAGATGTTTGTATGACAATTTACCCGCACCGGTATGCCATCGGTGTCTTCGTTCTGAAGTAATCTATAATGTCCTAAAAACCTGTAGCCAATGGTTATAGTCTGAATTTGACAAAGGTGGTGTGTTTTCGTGCTAATATTCCGTCTCTTGCAGGAAGTAGCCTCAAATGTAACTCCAAATGAACCTGTGTCCAGAATCCATGATGCAGAGGAAATAATATTGCATGTTTATAAATATACAGAGAGAGAGAGAGAGCAAAAAAGAAGAATTATTCGGTTATTCTATAAATTGTCGGTTACCCCGATAACTTTGCAAACAAATTTTTCTTATATCGCCTACTTGGACATCTGTGGCAGTGTTTAGGATTCCCATGCCCGAAGACGACGCGTATCAACACTTGAGCCACGAAACTGAAGGTAATGGTGATTGGAAAAAACAATCTGAGAAATATTAAACCTAACATAGTCCATGAGATAGTTAGGTTATCAAGATGCCTTTTTAATGAACGTATTTATATATCCATGTACATGTATATCTGTTCCAATTAATGGATAGTTTTGACCATTCGGAACGTTCATCGTCGCGAGGACAAGAGCTTTCCTCTTGTCGTTTCTCCCTCCCTCTGTTTTGATTGTTGATAAAGGATCATTTTGTATAATTCCTAACTATTAGAAGCGGCATATTACATTTACTGTATTATCTGCCGTTAGGCTGCATGTGGCATATGGCCACGCAATTCTCTTTGCCTGTGTGTTGTTCCATAATTTGTAGCACGAAAATAAAAAGGGACTGACCCCGAAGGTAGGCCACGAAGTTTGGCAGGTGTGACGTACAATCATTAATAAAAAAATAGCCGGTGATATCGTGAGTGTTTGCCCCTGTATTGTCCTTCCGGCAACAATTATTTGTCCGGTCCGTATCGCGGTCACTATTCAATGGACAAGTACGAAACTTACATGGAAGATTTTTAGTACCTTACATGTGTGCATTATCAGATTGTTTAGGTGTTTCGGTGACTTTTAAAGAGTTATGAGCCTTTATCCAGTTTGTCAAGAATTTCTTGTCTGGTCCGTATCCCGGTTACTATTTGATGAACACGTTTGAAACTTATATGGAACATTCAGATGAGCATGATACAGTTCCTTTACCTCGTCATAATCACTGCCATATGTGTTGTACTTAGCACCTTGTGAATGTGTACTAACTGTCCAAACTCAGTTATTGTCATTTTCCCTCAACCTTTACATGAGCCTATGATGGAAAGTCTGGAACTTACTTGATACATGCTGAAGGCGGATTCCCAGTGTTCAAATCCTTATCTTCATTCAACTGTTTATACAAACAAGGGGGCAGGGGATAACAACGCCCTTATTAACTTGTTGATATAGAAACCATATTTTCAAAACAGTGGTTTGCATACTGTTATCAATAATCAGTATTATAACTTGGAAAGCTCTGTGAATATTGCATTATAGCTCTGCGAATATTCCGGCTTATATTTATGCTCACATTTTATGACACAAACTTCCAATTACAAGCGTCTGATCCGTCATTCATTATTCAACCAATCCACAATTAAAACACTATTTCATTAACAGCATTAGCAACAATCAAAGTATACATAAAAATAGGTTAGTCTCCTGCAAGAGAGAAGCGGTTAACAGTTTATAATGATGACGGCAAGATACCATGATGCTCCAAAAATATCCAACGTGTATCGCTGATCAGTATTCTTAATCCATATGATTTCGTTTAAAGCCGTTATCTCGAGAAAGATGTATCTCAATCACACTTCGATTGTGCTTGCTCGTATGAACACAATGAACATCATGAGGATCTTGAAGTAAATTGGTTCATATGGCCCCTAGCCCCAGGCTAAGCGGAATTAGACACAAGTTACGCAACCTAACGTCATAGATCTTGCATGATAGGCTCGTATTTCGTTATCAGCATGTGATATGTATTGCCAAATTTGATAAACTTTGATTGGAGGCGCATTGATCAAGTACCTGAATATCAGATTTAGATTCGGGCTGGGAAAAAGTAGCTCTCGTAATTTAGCTCAATTGAAATCAGTCATGCTTTGAGCAATTCAGCGCAGTTATTAGTCAATTCCAGATCGATCAAATCAGGCTATACGATGGAATTTCTGCATGCAAGTCCTGTTAGACATAGATACATTTAATAGCCTATAGGCTCTAGTTTATACAGCACATTAGTTTGTTATCCTTGGCATTGTTACTCTTAGTACCGTACTGTATTTATACATTATAACTCATCTTTGTACAGCATATTAGTTTATTATCTTAGATATTGGTTATTCTTAGTACTCTGCTTATACATTATTACTCTTCTTATATATGTAGCATAGTAGTTTATTATTCTAGATATTATTTATTCTGAGCACTGCAGCTAAACATTATTACTCATCTTTATATAACATGTTAGTTAATTATCTCTTTAATATTTATACATTATTGTTACCATTGTTTTATGGAGCCTGTAAACGTGACTCGTTCCCGTAGGTCATTTCTTGAAAAAAAAGTTATAGAATATCGCGGTACATGACTTCTATCAGGGTATAATATTCATCAGCTGAATACAAAGCTTTCTCACATGGATGGTGAGTTATGAAAATCATTATCTCATTAAATATTGACTAACCTCCAGTGCCAATAGTGTGTGTATCCGGGTAACGTCACATTACTGTATACATGATCTGCACGGTGTGTTCCGTGTCAAATTTAACAGGTTATTCTCATGAAGGGTCAACAGTGGTGGGTGTGGTGGGCTTTCTTCCAGTGAGCTGTTCCGTTTTGCTCCGATACGAGGATTAAGAGCTTCTAGTCATTTTGAGCCTATAATCAAACGCCACATCTTGGGTTTATCTAAGATGATGTCATGAAGATGTGGCTAAAAAAAAAATGAGTTCCCTGTTATGTCTTGAAATAGTATGTTTTCTTCTGCCTAGCAGTGCCCAAATATTTCATTTCATATAATGTGACGCCCCTTTTAAGTATCAGTGCCATACTCACGTATGTCCGTCTTTATGGTGAAGATGATTTTCTGGGTAAAAACGATGAAAGTAAAAACGATACCGTCAGGAAGAATAATATCTTTCATGTCTCAATTATAAAACCGCTGATAGGAAAATACAGCTGTAGAGTATGTCTTTCGTGTGTTAGAAGTTCTGTAACAGAGGTATGTATCTCTTTCATGCAAAATTTTGACGTTTTCATGCAATATCACAGTGTGAGGACGCATCAGACCTAAATCATCAGCTCGTCAGAAGCATCGCTAACTGTCGTATAGAACTGGTCCACTGCTTCAAATTCAACATTTGCATCACAGATCAGCTCAGTGTTGACGTGAGACCTCACATGTGGTTTTATCATTCATCACGCCACATCTATGACATGCAGAAGGCCTAACTGAGTGGTACTTGCATAGAAACCAATCCACTGGGATGGAAAGCTCATTGATTTATTACTACATGTCAGGGCTACATACTCAATGGGTTGCGGGATTATAACAAGCTTTCACGTTATCATTACTTGTATCTGATTGAGCATTAAACGATAAAGGGGAAGAACAAACTCACAATTTTATTTTTTCCTCGGTGGGAAACAATAGAGGACGGAATTGATTGAGGGTGAATCCCGACAGAACGTTCTTTGTATTAAAATGAATATGTTACATATATTGATATAATCAGGAAACAAGAAGAAAAATTTATCTCAAAACGCCAATTTATAACATGACCGTTGATTGGCTATATTTCTTATCTTGGCATACAGTGGAAATTGGTTTGGCAAAGTGGTTCGCTTGATTTATATTAACCGGCCAATGGAAATATACCCAGATTTGAAACAGGTACTTCAGGTGCTGTCTTGCCAACACGGTGCAAAACGCATCATATCCCGGTGCCGAAGGTGAGTGGTTTGTATGCGACCTCCATTACGTTGAATTCAAATCGGACAATGGCAGGTTGGAATTTGTAAGAAATTGTACAAGAATTGTGTTTTGTTAATAAGACAAAACTCTAGCCATTTTTTATATACAATGATATTATCGACTAACATAGGAGTACGATTTAGAATATCACCGTTGCGTGGCTATAACCACGTTCAAACATATTGCCCATGCTATCAATCTTGGCATAAATGTACATGTAATTGGTTTAGTATTAAATAAGTTACAAACAAATATCAACCGCTCCATTTTTAATAATGAAACACAAATTTCCATGGATCTGAAAGGTATCTATTATTGTATCGTTATATTGCATGGTCCCAGAGCATTATAAGCATATAAGCATCTTCTCAGAGAAATACACTAAACGATTCGCTGTCAACATCGGTTTTGCGCCGAAACCATTGGGATGAAAAGACATTATGTAATATAATTATTTTCTCATATGTACCAGCTTTCCAACAGATTTGATACCGCTATTCCATACAGATCATACAGAAGAATAGTTATTGATTCCATATGGACATATATATTTGGGTAATGACAGGCAGTTTAAGCAGCATTTTCGGTACTTGGAGAGCCACTTCTTTAAGATCAAGGCCGGAGTTATATTTGTATCTTCTTGTAGACGATTCGACGTGAATGCAAGACGAACATTTCCTGTATGAAACCTCCAAGTATATTACATAAGCTGATATTGTCAAAACAGGTCGATTTAGAATCTCACGGTTGCCTGGCTACATAAAAACTTTCCCACATATTTTTCACGTTTTCACCTTGAAGGTGGTTCGTTACCTTTCGTTTAGCGGAAGTCACCCGATATATCACACAAAACCGGCAATTAGACAAATGAGCATTCATATATAATTAAAAATATAGAGTGGACTCATATCTAAAAGTATTATTAGGATGACACTTTCATATAGTAATATAGGTGGTAAATTAGAAACAAAGAAATTAAATGTTCACCGTACTGATTTTATTTAAGATTGTGCATTATGTGCATGTTTTTGACTGAACTGAATTCAATGTATTGAATTCCATGTTATTTCTTTGATTGTCTCATTGATACAAATATCGGTTTATTTGAAAATCTGTGAGATCAAAATATAAGATATTTAGATAGCTTTAGAATAAACATTTTTTTTTACATGTGAACGATAGCGAACGCCATTTCATTGTGAAAGGTAACAAACACACATTCATTGAAGATAATAGTTAGGCTCTAAATCAATCCTAGACAATCGTTAACAGTTTGCGGTTTTATAATGAATCGATTGATTTCTATATACAGATTCGTCCCTGTGATTATATTCTCTTAATAACATCATGATCATACACAATTTTCTCTTGTTTAATCAATGGTATTATACTGGTACAGAATTGCAAGACTGCCTTGTCAGCATGATGCGTGGTTGATTACACTTTGTTTTGCTTGTCTTCATATTAAAACGTAGCAAATATGGGCAATTTAATCTCCACACTGTTTAAAGTTGTTTTAAGTAGAAACGTAAAATAAATATGTCTGCATGACAAAATCAAGTACTTGTACACGAAAGCCATGCAGGTTAATCAATGATGCGTCCATCCATAGCATATGTTCTGTTGCACTGCTCTGGACACTTGCAATATCATAATTAGATGATGTCATTATTCATAAAGAACTATCAGAAATTGGACAATACCGATCATTCTACATCTACATGTACACAAAGCATTAAGTTTTATCATCAAGGATGCCATGAAAAGCGCCATTCCTTTTCAGTACAGTTGGTGTGCGAGGTGTTAGGATGTTTAAACGCGTCGATCATGCATGGTTATAGTTACATTTGACTACATGTCCGCATTATGAGAATTACTATAAATCTGTCAACCGTTTATTAAATTTCACTGTTTTCGTGAAATCGTATTGGAGAACATCTTGCAGAAATAATATGGGGAAAGAAACGTATTTTTGATAAGATGAACCTGTCATTTAAGCGCCTCGGAAAAGAGTTTCCATGACGGTATGTCCGAGGGGCAAGAAGCATAGCAAAAGACATACTAAAACTAGCAAAAATCATCGTACGTGTGTAGTACGTCTTCAAAGTTTGAATATCATGTTTTACATTTGCATAGTGTTCAAATGAACAATCACAATCAAAGCGTGACTAAGATAATACTCTGGAAAACGACTCGGAAATTCATGTGGAAAAAGGATAATGGTATAGCATTTTATGTAAAGAACGTCATGCCTTGTTGACATTATTTAAAACTGTTGACCACTTCTCTCTTATAGTAAACCATTATGGGTTTCTATGATTTATATTTTATACACATTTGGAATTGATGATAATCGTCATACGAAATAGGCCTTTCGATTTTTGGCGCGGAAATGCTTTCGTGGACAACAGCTGAACATTGAATATCGGATATGTTGCTTAAAATACAAGCGTCTAGTCCGGCATTCACTATTCAGCCCTCGTCCGTTAATAAGAATTTCCGCATTCATAATTCGAGGACCTAATTCATATAACACCACAAGCACCAACTTTAAAAACTAAATCATATTGTACATACAAATAGGCTATTTTCCGGCAAGACAGAAGCGGTCAAGAGTTTCAATGATGCCGGCAAGACATCCATACCACTGATCAGTATTATTAATTCATAGGATTTTCGTTAAAGTCGCTTGCTATTGGGAATACTCAGTCATATATATTTAATAAATCATGTATCCCGAAAATACAGTGAAATTTATACGATTTTGACGAAGTATGCGAGCACTAGTATATAAATATTCACTGAGACGACGAGACAGCGAGAGAGAGGAAAATGCTCGTCAAGCTCAATTATCCAGTTCTCCAACAAATTTCCGGTTATCCCTATAACTCTGCAAATACACCTTACTGTGCCACCTACTTTAGCCACCTGCATCAGTGTTTAGGATTCCCATGTTCAATGAAGATGAGTGTCAACACTTGAACCACTGGAAAGAAAGCAATGATTAATGAAACAAAATCCGAGAAATATGAAATCTGACAGGCAATCAGTGTGATAATTATGTTTACCAAGATCTTTCAATGAAAACTATTTACATAAATACATGTTCGTGTTAATGGGTAGTTAATGAACACGCGGTATTTTCGATAATTAACTCTCCATATTAACATCTTCTTGGCAGTAGCGTGTCAATCTTCTCTATACATCTATGGACATACATGCTTTGTTCCGTGCTCTTTTAATCCAGCTAGCTTGGAGAGATTTTCTTATCCTAGAAAAAGTCAATCGAAAGTTGGTCCTGGCTGCTGGCGCTCACATGGTTCATCATTTTCCATCAGATGACTTGATAGGGCTGTTACATCATCGCTCTGAAACATTTGTCTCTAATACCGCTCAAGCCGGTACAGGCATCTTCATTTTATCCAGCCAATTTCTACGTTCCCACTTCGAACCTGCCTTGATTTATCTGACCCCTTCAGCGTTCAAAATCCGAGGTGTAAATTTCACCAGCTAACGACAGGAGAACCAATCAGAACGTACACATCGATTGCGAGTGAAGTCACATAGGGTGACATCATCCTCTATTAGCGGCGTCCTTCCTCCTAATATGGTGCCCACTAATTAGGTCAGCCAATCAATAACGCTCTTGTGCGACCCATTTCGAATTTCAAATGTTTTCGAGGTCAGTGACGTCTCGTGTCTATTATAAGTTATTTGAACACTGAAGGGGTCCAGATATATCAAGGGAAGTTCGAAGTGGGAACGTAGAAATTGGCTGGATAAAATGAAGATGGGTACAGGGGGCCGTGGGGCCATGTCATTCAAGATTGCCAAGTGAACATCTACAATAAAAGCGTGATTGGCATTCAAATAATCACAGGGATCACTTTTGGTTCTTGTAATGTTTTTAGAAATATGCAGTCAGTATATTTGTCTGTGGGGTCATGCGACTTCAGTTCGGCCGCATCGTTTTCCACCACCCTTTCAATGTTGCATTTAATTGTAACGCGAGGCAAATTAACGGATCACTTTATGAACATCATTTTAGGCCTACTAGGCCTGAGCCATTTGGAGGGGGAGAAGGGAAATAGAAAATTCCAAGAAGGCCACCAGACGTCATCTTTTCAGAAGTCTATTTGTTTTACCAATTGGTTAATGTGATAGAATTTTGGTAAAATAAATTACATTCTTGGACAGAAAAGATCGAATACACGACTGATGACACCTCGTGTCGCCATTTTGAATTTGTCTATGATCTTTGCTCTTAGAATTACGCCAATAACATTTGCGGAAAAGCCAAAAAAGTTTCAGCTCTCTTGTTCTCTTCATTCCATAGCCACAAGTTTGGTAAGGGGGGGGGGGGGGTGCCATAATGGCCCCCTCCTCAGGCTAGATAGGGTTAACCATGTTTATTTGAACGTATACATTCAGACATGACAAGGAGAAATCTACGTTTGAAATAGACTAAGCATATTCGTTGAAGACAGGAACACCTTGCAGTCATTTCATGAAGATTGCTGAAAAATCTACCTCGTGTGTCGGTCATGCACTTGGCTGAATTACACATGCACAAATTTTCGAATTTCACGAAAAGCGTCGTAGAAATTGGATACGTATATTTGTGTTGAAATTTTACTTCAGTGTCTCATTATTATGCTGGAATATACATTAACTCATTTTGCTGACGAGTTCGATGAACATAACGAATTCTGTAATAAATTATCAGTAACAAAAATCATGACCTTGTTAAGCATTAACTACTAGTGTGTCACTAAAATATTTCTGGGTAAGTTCGAATGCTGTGTTGCCCACATCGATCAGTACGAACTGCAGATTGATCCAACTAGAATATGCCATATTTCCATCTGATCTATCAGGCGATCCAATGATCTTTGTATGCCCATTGGAACACTTTAGTCCAGATTATTGAGCGTGTTCTTGTAATCTGCCAAATGTTATATTGTTGGGTGTAGGAAGTAAAATGTCGATAAGGGGACGAACTAGGGCAATTGTATTAGACGACCGTCCAAGTTAGTCCATGAGCTAGATCACTTACTGGTACCATCTTGAGGGGCAAAACGTCATGGTGATTTTCATATTAGATTATATATGTAGAGTACAAAAAATCATGCTGGCCATGTCTGGTCGGTAGCTTAGTGGCACAAAGTGGGTCAATCCAAGATGGCGGCAAATAGTTGCTATAATCCACAAGCTGCTGTATGTAATCGACCTAATTTTCACTGAAGGTTTTCAAATTGAACATATTGGTGTGTCTCAATTGTTTTGCAAATTTACTCATATTCCTCCTTTGGGGATCCCATTTGCAGATAAAAGTTACTTCCCCTTGATCCACCAGGTGGCGCTGTCCGCACATGCGTACTCGAGCTCGTTCTCTTTTTCCTCTGCAACACATGTTGTGACAAGGTCGCAGCGTGAGGGGAGGTCGGGATGGGCACATTTATGTGATAGCAGGTTTGATTTGATAAAAAACATTGAACATTGTTTATAAATGTCTTATATTTGTGGCTCAAATCTACACCTGCTATCACTGATGCCAGACTCCCAACAGTGGTGGTTGGGACGTCGAACTTGTAGTTCCCGGCTCGAGATGCAGCGTAAGGCACCTGTGATGATCTAGATCTGGTAACCTGAAAATACTCTTAGAGATTTCCCCTGTCGTGAGAGAAGCGTAGGGATGTCAAAGAGCAACCAATAAGACGGCGAAGAAGGGGGTATGTAAATACCGAACCCAGGCCGACTACTGGGGAACCAGTAGATCATGTTGTTGTAGACGACTTGACCGCTCTGTGAAATCCCTCCGCCTCCGGCATGGCTGTTAATGATACCTACCTCAGGCTTGGGACTTGCTTGCTTGCTGGTCTTGACTGTGGTGTTGTTCGCTCCCCCCTCCTTTTTACGAGAGGGCTAGTGGACTATGCGCTGGGCTGCTACTACAGGTCCCAGTGATGTCACCCTGTCAGTATGGACGAGATGTCTCGTAAAGCTGGCTGTGCCTGTGCAGGACTGGACTATATCATCTGACGATGGGTTCTTCCACAGGTGCCAGGAAATCGCGCGAAGATACTGATACTAGTAGAGAAGGGGCATCCATTGCAAAATGATACGCCTCGTGAATCATCTACTGTCAGGGTGCTATCATATACTTGGTAACATCGAATGTCACCGTCCAGTATAGCGATATACATAATAGGCGTCTGAATCACTTGCTGGATTTCCGCAAAGTAGATAATGGCGGATGGCTCTACTGGATAGAGAAGGAGCTCATCTTCCAATCCGTTGGCGAAGTCCGAAAGTGCCGGAATCGAGTATAGGTGTTGTTCACAAAGGCCAAAACGTGTAGGCTCATTCCTTGTATGAATTCCGGGACCGGGCGGAAGAATGTTCTGGGCCAACCCTCCGCTCCGGTGTGGGACTTTCTCTCCAAAGCGTGCCGTTCAGATATCCCTGTTCCTAAGGTGAAGACCGCAAGGAAGGCTGTAAGATAGTGTTTTCACCGGACTTGTTCGAGTGAAAACCTAAATAACGCTCTCAGGACGACCACAAAAGTTCCACTTGTTTGAGTTCGTCGAGGTTGTAATGCGATAGCTCGGAGTAGTGCAGAAATGCTGCCGGTCTGGAGGATGTCCACCCTCGTGGACAAGTGTACCACCTTGGCTAGGGTTGATCTGTATCTTTCGGTGGCTCTAGCTGATGTTCACACTCGTGGACGGGCGTAACACCTTGATTAGGGATGATCTGTAAACTTCACTGGTACTGATCTGAAACTTCTTTCCAGATGTAGATGGAGTAGAAATCTGTTACTACCGAAGTAGAGGCAGCAACGGGATGGATTCCTCGAGACCGGCACTTGAAACAAGACCACTTCGACTGGTACAGTTGAGGTGTGGAAGATCGGTTAGCTGATACCGTAGTTTCCGCAACTGTTCCAGATGAATGCTATTTCTGTGAGGTGATCTCGCTGAACTACGATGCAGCCACAGTGGTACGATGAGAATTATGACACAGTCATGCTGTGTGATCTTTAGAGGAACTTGCTGTATCATGGCGATTGGCAGGAAGGCGTAGGCCAGGGAGTTGTCCCACTTGATCAATGAGGCGTCAATGCCCAGGATTTGTAGAGCTATGATAAAACTGACGAAGAGTTGTAGTTCTGCCTTGGCTCTTGTCGCAAACAGGTCTCTCAGAGGTTATCCCCAACGATGGAAATCTGTTGGAATACCTCTTTGTGGGGCGCCACTTCGTCTGGATGATTTTGTCTGGACGGGATAAGTTATCTTCGATGATGGGATAGGCTGTCCGCTGTCCGTCGTCCTGGTGTGTGGCGGCCCGTCTTTGGCATTGTGGGTTGTGTCCAGTGAAGTAGAGGGAGGGATTTGGCTTAATGTCAAACTCAAGGTTCTTTCACTCATATGGTGACAGTCAGTTTGGTTGGTGGAGGAAGCCGGATTACCCGGAGGGAACCACCGCCCGTCGGCAAGTAACTGACAAACTTTCACACATGGACCAGCTGGGCTCGAACCTGTGCCGGTTCAGCGGTGTGAGGCTAGCGGTCACCAGCGAAGCGCCTTAGACGACTCGGCCACCGAGGGCCCGTCCAGTGAAGTAAGGTCCTGGTTGTCCGAAATTCTAGCCACGATCCGGATGATCAGGATCATGATACGTCTGACGATTGTGATGACAACCAAGATTAGTTGTACAGTGAACTACAATGACTCGTGCGAGCTGTTCATTTTGTAGCTACAATGTATTTGATGAAGATGAAAGATTCATTGCAGAACTGCTTGTTTCCCTCTTAATTATATCATGATCAATTTGGAGGATATCAAACATATGCAGGGGTGGTGGTGGTGGTGGTGGTGGTGGTGGGGAGGGGGTGGGGGGTTGAAGGGATTTTATTCTGCCAAATATTCAGTGATTACACATGATTTTACTATCCAAACTATATATTTCGGTCTAGCTCTACCAAATAATGTCAAGAAATCCAAGATGGCCCTCATCACGGAATCACGATGGCATCACGATCTTTGAAGGTAATTATGGCCTTTAATTTGGTTTTTATTTTTCATATTTCTTCCTGAAGAACTGCAAAAATTAATAAAAATGATAGATGCTACTCAGCTTTGGCAAAATAAATTACTTTCGTGAGCTTACAGCCGAAATAACTTGGGCAAAATATGGACTTATTAAGTTCACAAATGTGATTTTCTGGGGACACCATGCGGCCGCCATTTTGAATTTTCCCATGAACATTTGCGCCTAGAATACTGCAATTAGGCTAAACATGGTACAAACTATTCAGTCAGGCATAAACTATTCAGTCAGGAAGTTTCAGATTGCTAGCTGTCTTCTATACCGAAATAGCTTGGAAACTTTTAACAAGTGATTTCCCGCCTTGGTCAGGTAGGGTTACCGTCCATTGGTTGCCATATTATTCAGGAGGGAGGGAGGGAATTTGGCTTCATGTCACACTCAAGTTTGTTTCACTCATATGGTGACAGTCAGTTTGGTTGGTGGAGGAAGCCGGAGTGCCCGGAGAGAACCACCGCCCTTCGGCAAGTAACTGACAAACTTTCACACATGAACCAGCTGGGCTCGAACGCGTGCCGGTTCAGCGGTATGAGGCTAGCGGTCACCAGCGAAGCGCCTTAGACCACTCGGCCACCGAGGGCCCCTCATATTATTCAGACTATGTTGCCACACCATACAGCACATGATCTGCTTCACTATATTAGATCAGCCATTGTGTAAAATTGGACAGGAATTGAACAGAAAGAAAGACTTGTAGCTTGACCAAGAGATCTTTCTTTGATCCTCATGGCTTTTCGTAGCTTTTCGGACGCCATCTTGGATTGACCCACTTTTTGATACTTAGCTACCACTCTGACATGGCCAGCAGGGTTTTTTGTCACCTTCAGGTATCACGTGATAAGAAATTCATCATGAAGCTTTGCCCCTCAAGATGGTACCAATAAGTCAAATTTCGGGTCCTAGCTCATGGACTAAGTACACTAAATGTGACTTTTCATGACATTGTTTGTTACAAATGGGTACCCATGCTAAATTAGTTCTTTGTGTACTAGGGTTCAAGATGGGAGAGGATACCACCTAAAGGCCATTTTGTGGTCAATTAAGGTCAAAATTGGTAAAAATCGTTCCCTAATTAAATTCAATAGTGATGGTTATTACCAATGGGTATGCACGTTAAATTAGTTTTATGTGTTGTAGGGCTTTAATGTAGTATGTTAATCATTGAAATTGGTGTCATTCATCATTGAATTGTTACTGTAGTCGATTCATCATCGATTAACTGGTGGAGTTTCAATACAGTGAAACCATTTTTTGTTCGTGCTTTCTAAAAGGTCAAAGTTAAGGCTCTCATTGGTATTATTTCATTTGAATCGGCATATGTTACATCCACCATATTTTCAGAGTCCTCAATCCACGAGACCCTGGACACTGACCTGCACATAAATCCTGTGAGTATGAGTTTGACACGGGAAATTTGTTTCAATCCATATATTAACCTAACTTTCTTTGGATTCAAGGTATTTGCCTCTTTTGTATGGGATACTATAACTAAAGTATAGTAAAATTCCTCCCGCTTTTTTTGATTTGTGTCTCTGCGCTAACTCTCAATTATTTCAATAGTAATTTGGTTTGTTTGTTAACGTTTTTCGTCAGAAAGTTCTGTGCAGCCGAATATGTCAAATTCATTTGCTAGCGGATATAGAATTATGGAATAGTTTTGGTAGGAGGTGTTGGACGTTCAGGTGGCCAACTCGTAATTCTCTAGACTGTAGACCATAGAAACTTGTGTTGATATTTGATTTGATATTTTATTTCACCAGAGCATAATAGGGCATAATTTACGACTATACATGATAGGCGTGATGAAAACCGCAAGGGGCTTGTTTTATCCCCAAATGATGTTAAATTATATTGATCTATAATACCGGTACAAAGTGGCAAATAAACGTTAATTCATTTTTAAGTAAAAAGGCACAAATCAGCTGTTCCTTTCAATAAATAAGATTTTAAATAGAATTTAAATAAGGAGATAGATCTACAAGATTTGAGTTGGGAGGGTAATTTGTTCCATGTTCGAGGACCTTTTATTTTTGAACTATAGAATGATAAGTCTGATGAATAAATATGCCTATATAAATTAAGATTTGTTTGCCTAGTTGGGTATCTGTGCACATGGGATAATTTTGTAAAATATACTTGAAATAGAATAGGTAATAACTCATTGTGGTTATAAAATTTATCAACAAAGAGTAAAATCTGATAGTCATTTAATTGTTTCATAGATAAGATTTTCAATTTGAGAAATAAAGGTGCTGTACCTTCGAGTTTAGACGAAAATGTAATTAATCGTATAGTCTTTTTTCGCAAAATTACCAAGGGTCTAAGATGTGTAATGTACGTGTTACCCCAGACAATATTACAATATGACAGGTATGGAAATATCAGAGAATAATACAGAATGTAAAGTGTTTTTTTATTGAGGCAATCCTTAATATGGTGCAGTATTCCAATATTCCTATTCAGTTTTTTTCGGATCTCTTCAATATGCGTTAGCCAGTTTAGTCTGTCATTAAAAAATACGCCAAGGAATTTAAATTGATCAACCTGCGCAATGTTATTTCCAGAAATAAATAGTTTTGGTGTTTTGGGAAATTTACATCTCTTAGTAGGTTTTATAAGCATGAATTTAGTCTTTTTAATATTCAAAGAGAGTTTGTTACTTGAAAACCAATTGCACAATTTGTTAATTTCAAGAGACATATTCTCAAACAGTTTGTTTGGATCGTCGTCTGAGAGAATAACAGATGTATCATCTGCAAAAAGAATAATTTCTAAGATATGGCTAGCTTCTACAAGGTCATTGATATAAATAAGAAAAAGTATCGGACCCAAGATCGAACCCTGCGGAACTCCACATGATAACGGTTTAAATGTTGATATAGTATTATTATATTGAGTACATTGGGTACGGGATGACAAATAACTTCTGAACCAGTCATTAGAAATTCCCCGAAATCCATAATGATCCAGTTTGTACAAAAGGATATCATGGTTGACGGTATCAAAGGCTTTTGACAAGTCTAAAAATGTACTAATACAGTATTTCTTTGCCTCTCTCGCAGCTACTAATTTGTCGTGAAGGGACAAAACAGCTAAAAATGTGGAGGAATTCTCCCGAAAACCGTACTGATTAGAACAGATTATATTGTATTTTTCCAAGTAAATGAACATTTTAGAGACTACTAATTTTTCGACAATTTTGCTGAAACAAGGCAAAACCGAAATAGGACGATAGTTCTCAAATAGGTTTTTTGCTCCATTTTTGTGCAGGGGTGTCACTTTAGCCACTTTCAAAAGATCGGGAACTACACCGGGTCTGAATGATAAGTTAGTAACATGACATAATGGTAAATTAATCAGACTAAATACAGATTTGACAAGCGAGATACGTACGCCATCAATCCCAGAAGCGGAGTTTTTCAAGTTATTTACAACGTCTGCTATATCCTTCGTAGAACAGGGTTCCAGATGAAACTCATTGACATGTCTATTCTTCAAAAAATCTTTGTAATCGTTCGCCGACAGTGGGATTGTTTCCGCTAACTTGGTTGCTACAGAGCTAAAATAATCATTAAAACCGTTCGCAATTTTAGAAGGATCTGAGGTATCACTATTATTGTCCTCCGCCACGAAGTGGTGGGAGGACTTGGAAATGCTAGTCGTCCGTCCTTCCGTCCGTCCTTCCGTCCGTCCCTCCGTCCGTCCGTCCGTCCGTCCGTCCCACATCTTGTGAACGCGATATCTTGAGAACAATTCGACCAATCGACTTCAAACTTGAGAAGGTGCTTCACATCAGTTAGACGGCCATTGGTATTGATTTTCACTGAGGTACGTAATTCAAGATGGCCGCCATCGACCATATTGGATTCTGTCCGTCCCACATCTTGTGAACGCGATATCTCAAGAACAATTTGACCGATTGACTTCAAACTTGAGAAAGTGCTTCACATCAGTTAGACGGCCATTGGTATTGATTTTCACTGAAGTACGTAATTCAAGATGGCCGCCATCGACCATATTGGATTCTGTTCGTCCCACATCTTGTGAACGCGATATCTCAAGAACATTTCCACCAATCAACTTCAAGCTTGGGAATGTTCTTCACATCAGTCAGACGGCCATTGGTATTGATTTTCACTGATGTACGTAATCCAAGATGGCTGCCATTGACCATATTGGATTCCATCCATCCCAGATCTTGTGAACACGATATCTCGAGAACAATTCAACTAATCGACTTCAAACTTGGGAAGGTTCTTCACATCAGTTAGACGGCCATTGGTATTTATTTTCACTGAGGTACGTAATCCAAGATGGCTGCCATTGACCATATTGGATTCTGTCCATCCCACATCTTGTGAACGCGATATCTCGACAACAGTTTGACAATCCACTTCAAACTTGAGAATGTGCTTCGCATCAGTTAAACGGCCATTGGTTTTGATTTTCACTGAGATACGTAATCCAAGATGGCTGCCATGGACCATATTGGATTCACTCCGCTCCACATCTTGTTAACACGATATCTCAAAAACAAATCAACCAATCGACTTCAAACTAGGGAAGGTTTTTCACATCAGTTAGACGGCCATTGGTATTGGTTTTCACTGAGGTACATAATCCAAGATGGCTACCATTGACCATATTGGATTCTGTCCATCCCACATCTTGTGAACGCGATATCTCGAGAACAGTTCGACCAATCGACTTCAAACTTGAGAATGTGCTTCACATCAATTAGACGGCCATTGGTATTCATTTTCACCGAGGTACAAATCCAAGATGGCTGCCATTGACGATATTGGATTCCATCTGTCTCGGATCTTGTGAACGTGATATCTCGACAACAATTTGATCAATCAACTTCAAACTCGAGACGGTGCTTCACATCAGTTAGACAGCGATTGGTATTGATTTTCATTGAGGTAGTATGTAATCCAAGATGGCTGCCATTGACCATCTTGGATTTCACTCACCCATATTGTACCCATCTGTGTTGTGAATGCGATATCTTGATCTATTCCACTCATTGATTTATAAACCTCACCATCCACAAATCCATATACAACTACAGACTTACATTCCAGTGTTACACTACCCATTACTGCTTCCCAAACCTCAAATTGTCTCAACAATTCCAGATGAACGTCTCTTTCCACATACACATATCAACTTTCCAAGTTATATTTAAGGAGATATTGGAAGCGTATATGCTGTATGCTCTCAAACAGGCTACTTGGCGGAGGACCTGCTAGCTACTCAGCTTGTTCTGATTGACTGCCACCTAGAGCAGAGAATTATTTTATTTTGTTTATCTTGTCTACTAGAGCACTGATAGCTGGGGGTGGTGCACCAGAAATAGAACTGGCTATAAATTTGATGGAATACGCCAACACGCTGACAGGAATGGAGCAGTACTGTTTCCGTGCTTTCGCCGAAGCTTTGGAAATCATCCCATTCACTCTGGCTGAAAATGCTGGCTTGAATCCCATTGCCACTGTAACAGAACTACGGAACCGGCATGCCCAGGGTGAAAAAACAGCTGGTATCAATGTCCGAAAGGTAAGCGAAAACAAAAGCTGAATAATTTAAATGTCAAATATATAGGCTTATTTTTTTATTTTTTTTAATTGCAAATCATAATCATATTCCTAATAAATATAATTTTCATACTACTAAACAGATTTGATTCACAGTTTTCCACCTACTCCACAAATATTCAAGCCCTTCTGCAGAAGCTTTTACACACCCCCTAGAATGTCTTTATACAGCTAAATGAATGCCTTATAGCTATGGTAATGTATGTATTTTTTGAAAGCGCATTTCTTAAGGATTCCCAATATATAAATGTGTTCACTGTAAATCTGTAGGTTGTGAAGATATTCAAATTTAAAAAAAAAGTCTTTTTTTAAATGTTAAATTTTTCAAAGAAATATTCAACTTATCGTAACTTACATCATGTCCTGTAGACGACAACTTTAACAAGAAAACTGTGAAAAATGTACATGTTGTGCAAGTTTAAATCTACAATTCAAATCTCTACAGCTGTTTCTGCTTGTGAATTACCATTCACCAAGTACTCAGTTGGCTTTAATTAGAGGGGGGGGGGCATATAGAGATCGCTTTGTCCGTCCATCTATCCGTCTGTCCTTCCGAATTTATTGTCCGCGCAATATCTCGGTTAATATTTGATGGACAGGATTGAAACTTGCATGGAATGTGGCCAGTGCCTCGTAGATGTGCAGCGTTGAGTTTTTTCCGAGTTCCGGTATAATTTTCAAGAGTTATGGCCCTTTTTCTGAAATCTCTGTGAATGGGACTTGTCCGGGCTGGATCTTGGTTAGTATTGTATGGAAAAGTAAGAAATTTGCATGATATGTGGTCAGTGCCCCACAGTTGTGCAGCGTAAAGTTTCTCCTTGTTTCGCTTATATTTTCAAGAGTTATGGCCCTTTGTTCCTGAATTCTCCGTGAATTGGGACTTGTCCGGGCTGGATCTCGGTTAATATTGTATGGACAATTATGAAATTTACAGGATAGGTTGTCAGTGCCCTGTAGTTGTGCAGCGTGAAGTTTCTCCACATTTCGCGTATATTTTCAAGAGTTATGGCCCTTTTTTCTTCAAATATTTGTGAATTGAGACTTGTAGGGCTGGATCTCGGTTAATATTGTATGGACAAGTATGAAATTTGCATGATATGTGGTCAGTGACCCATTGGTATGCAGCGTGAAGTTTCTCTGCTTTCGGTTATATTTTCAAGAGTTATGGACCTTTGTTTATCAAACCTAAGTGAATGCCTAAGTGAATGTGATATATTTATTTGTCCGGGCTGGATTTCGGTCCATAACCGATTTGGACCAGGAAAATGGCTATATTATATGTTATTCTACATTCCAAAGCAGACAACATAGGTCCTGAAGTATGAAATTGCCCCAAAAAGAGTGAATTGGGTGCAAAATTAAAAGTTCACTGATTGCTTCATAATTTCACCACAATATACTCCCAAGGAATGTAGGTCTCATGACCAGGTCACATTTTCGGATTTGGCAAAAGCCCTGGCGACCATCTTGCATCTACACATCGTATTATCACTTGTTGGTTGACACTTGGAAT